>LWMJ02000491.1:29748-48929 GCA_001693035.2 Taenia asiatica | reverse complement strand
TATGTACTCTGATTCGAGAATCATTGGTCAGGCACTCGCAGCCTGGCCACTTTATCAGCAAATTTTGGTGCATAATTGCTATGATTTGCATTATTTCTCCCCATACTCATGGTCCGACATGCTACTAGCAAACATCACTTCTGCTGTGAGCAAATGCACAGTGATTTCCTGCTCGATTAAAATGATTGCCTAGGAGACTATTACGAGAAGTGCATAAGAGGACTTTGTGCTTCAGAGAGCCTGCTGCAAACACAGATGGCCGGCTACACGACCTCATCTCTGAACATCATGGAGTATATCTGCACCGCCGACAACCACTAATGTAAGGCAGAACCATTGGCAGGGGGCGTTGGCAGTGCCAAGCCAATGCGATGCATAAAGTGGTTGGAGTGATGTGCAGCTAATGAGAATTGGGTTGTTTAGAAACAATGCGTCGGAAGTATTTACAAAGGCAGTCTGCCTAAGATTAGCTTCATTTACTCAAAAACTAAACTCCGGTTCGACATGTGCCTGGTCTTTTCCGGATCGGGAAAGTGGAAGTTACGTCTGTAGATCGATTCGACCTCTGTGAATGGTACTTGTTCAGTAGAAATTCTCGTTCCTTCTATTTGTTAGTATTTAAATTAATCAAGCGAAATTGCAAAGCCTAATCTCTTCCAAATCACCATTTTCATGCTCATTCTAATAAACAAACGGCCTGCAGGGCGAAATGTGTCTATATTTTCTTGTCTTCTCCAGATCCCTTAGATTCAAAATTAAGTTACAAATGTTGACGATGGTTCGACATTTAAAAATAATTTGCTCATTTCTACAATCTGCACACCGCTTCAACCCAACTCAGGACGGATGATGATTTGCTGTCACAATACTTTCTAGTTGATCTTTTTAAATGCAACATTGAAACAGCTGGTAATCGGCCTCTTCAATCGGTATTTCGCTGCCAAAATTCGTGACTTTTATTTCATCACTAATTAAGCGCATCCACCATGCTTGCGAACTCGGAGTTGTGTAGCCACCAGCCCCAATCGCACGCTCAACTCATTGTTGGTTTTACCACTTTTGCGCATTGGACCCGAATACAGTCAAATTTCGACGCTTATCTTGTTGACGCTGAAAATTTTTTCTTTAAAGGAAGGAGAAAATGGGTTTCTTTAAGGAAGTGTTGGTTAAACAGGGGGCCAAGCGTGGGACGCTAGATGCGGTAGGGTCAAAATTTGTCTGCGAAGGGACAACGACTACTGATGTCTACTTTGGCAGTATTTGCTTGGTCCTTGAAACTTCTGCACCCATATGGCCATCATTGTAGTTAATGCGATCGTGTAGGTCGTCAAAAGTGTGTGATTGGCTTTATGTAGCAAGTAAGTTACAACGCATGCCATGGCCTTCGCACAGATCTGAAGAATCACTGATGTAAACCCTGGCTCCAAGGGTCGGTCAAGTTTCGCATACAGTTATGCGTCCGCGGTAAAATGCAAGAGAACTAACTTTCAATGTCACTGCAACCGCAACTATGCCGATCAGGAATCGGTATTATGCAGTGCTCCAGAAATTCTTTACAGTGGTTTAAGAGCAAAGCATGATTCAGTCAAGAGAATTAACTGTCACAGCTGCAAAGCCCATTTAGGGATCGTCGGCAGTGGATTGTTCGTTACACCCAACTTTTAGTAGTGCCACACTAGAGTGAGACCGCAGGTGGAGACGACTGCATAATCGATGTTGTTGCCTTCACTGTGGCCCTAATCCCAATCAATGTCGCCATCCACTCTGTTCCACAACTAGTTGCTGGTTTGGCAGTCGTCAGCTTTGGTCACTCAGGAGCTAGAGTTGGAATAAAAGGATTCGTTGAACATTCCACATCCACCTCCACCAAATGTAGACGCCGCTTCTGAGGCTGTTGGTTGCCACTATTGCCCCACACAGCCAAATTTGCCGTTAGAGTAGGAGATTTGTGCTCTTGTGAAGACTTTGCAAGGTACTCATAGCATTCGGTCCCTGCACCGATTTGACCTCGGGCTCAGATATTATATCTTAGCAGAAATGAATCCTGTAACTAAGATGTTTCAAAAAAGATCACCGCCCGCCTACGTACGCATTGGTGCACAATATCTTCACAAGGTGCATGGCAACATTTTACAAAGAAATCAAATATTGAGATTTGTGCTCTTGTGAAGACTTTGCAAGGTACTCATAGCATTCGGTCCCTGCACCGATTTGACCTCGGGCTCAGATATTATATCTTAGCAGAAATGAATTCTGTAACCAAGATGTTTCAAAAAAGATCTTCGCCCGCCTACGTACGCATTAGTGCACAATTTCTCCTCAAGGTGCATGGCAACATTTTACAAAGAAATCAAATATTATACGAGATAGATTGGTGATAATAAGTGAAAAATAAATCCTGGCGTATGCCTTCCGTAGCACAGTGCTTTTGACCATCAGCAATCTGACTGAGGAATTAAAGGATCACAGTCCTGTGATTTCTTTGTTATGAAGGTACCACCACTTGGTACGCCTAAAATGTTGACAAAGAAGTGCATCTCGCGAAGAAGCAATAGCCTTTGCATGATGAAACGCAGTGCTTACGAGTAGAACCAGGGTTTAAAACTGGGGCACACATGGTTGATTAGCAAAACGGCTAGGCTTTCGAGAGTGGGATAAGATACGATCAGGAATGAATGTGACCAGGCCCATAACAAGACGACTTAGAATCTGTTCTAAACCCGAACACAAGTGCAGGTAAAAAGGCCTTTCGCCACTTCAGACTCTCCAACTGGCATAAACTACGAGCGAAAATATAACTAATGAGGGGTGAGCTTACAAGCAGACCCGTGCATAAAATCCGATATTGGGCAAATCAAATCTTAGCAGACTTGTAGTTAAAACTAAGCATGCCTCTTGCATTAGTGACAAGTTAAGAGGAGTACAGAATTATTAAAATTTGCAACCACAGCCCTTGAATTCGGCGCAATTATCTCAACTTTATCCACGAAAGCCTAGCATGTGTAAAAGAAATCTGCCACATAATATCTTGCAAGTACTAGGAATAGGGTGAGATTGAACAAAATCTGGAGTAGTAAACATAACCTTTGTCCGGGCTTTGAATATCAAGTGTGTCCGCACATTGGAGGTGAAACAAAGACCAGGAAGGAGCCGATTAATCATTTGCGCACTGTTGTATTCATCTTGACTATGACCATGGGAAGGTCAATATAGCGCCACGGTCGATCATCGCTAGGAGCACCATTTCCAGTTTCTCCTGCTCCTTGTCTTAGTCCGGGACCGTCATCCTCAATAGCGGAGGCACTCTGCACGGTGCAAGACCTGGGGTTAGTCACTGACGAAGTGTGGTTCTCTTTACTTGATCATGCCAAACCAGTAGCGCATTCAGCCCAAATATTCAGTAGCGCATAGGTGATCATGCTGTAAGCAAGATGTGGGAGACTAACATTACATTTGTCGCCATTCTACTAAGTATCACTGAAACTGAGACAGCGGAGCATAAAGAGCGAGTCTACATTCAACTGTGACAGTGGATCTCACTGCCAAGGCAAAGAGTGCTAGGTCGAAAACCTGTTTTCAAAGGGATCGTCGGTGTGCTGAAACTACTTCACACCACAAAAATATTTTATTAAATGCATCCAAGTGCTTCAGTTACTACAGAAACCAAAATGGTCAAGCAAAGTAGCATCGAAGTTATGCAAGTCAGTTCTAAGATGACACAACTCAGCATGCAAGCCATGGTTGATTTATCTCTTTATCATTAAAAATGAGATTAAGATGTCCGGATGAGGTAGCACCAACTCAATTTTTTACTGTACAATATTCGGCCCTATCCTTTCGGCAAAAAATTCGTTCATTGAATGTTCCGCCAATGAGGTCTTGCCATCCTATATTTTGCTTTGACTTGGTGATTAATAGCAACACTACCAACTTCATTTCACAAACTATGACAATTATTTTCGGCCCAATAAATGTTAGTAAATGGATGCTGAGCTAATTTTACAGGTCTTTTGGTACTTTTGCCCTAAAATTCACCTAATGCACTCATTAATTTGCTGGCGTTTCCACACCTTATACTCCCTTGTGTTTCTTTTACGCGTAACATTATATTATAAACTTTAATTTTTAGGTGAAACTGCGCCTCCTGTAGTAGCCTTTATAAGAGTCCAAAATCACATTTTCTGTCTTAGTCTCAATTGAATTTATTTAAGAAAGACCATATGTGTCTAAACCTAATTGAGTTGGCTGGGCTGGTTTGTGAATATTTTATCAACCACACAAGGCCATTTTTTCTTATGAAGTTTGGATGTTACACGGAGCCTGCCACCAAAGCGAGGAAAAGATGGCATTGCAAATCACATTTAACTGTTGCTTGTCAAGCGTTTAAAATCGCACCTCTCTTTGTTTTACCGCTTTATGGAGGTTAAATTCGTTAAGCGCAATATGATAATCTTGGCCAGCGCCCACTGAGTGCAGATCTGACTTTAGATCACCTGAGCTGCAGAAGCCAAACGCCAGACATAATAATAAACCATATAAGCACAAGGCATTATAAAGGCGTCGTAAAGGAAATTGCCATTCACTAACAGGGATGGAGGATTAGGCTCTCAGACATCTGGCTGTAACATCACCACTTTGTCTCGTCGCCTAGCTAACACCCCGGATAGCATGGGCGCCGAGGATATTGCTCAGCTGTGCTGCTCAAGTCCCGTAGTCATGGGAATTAACTGAGAGCGGCAGTCTTCAGACTGAGCATGTTGGCATTCTGTAGTTATACACACAGGGATTCCAAGGAACTGTAGGTCCAGCTGGCAAACGAAAGGCTGCTATCAACACAGAGTTCATTGTGGCCCATATTGCTGCAATTTAAGGCAGGCAGAAAATTTTCGAGCAACACATTGCTCAGATTTCAAAAATCGGATTACAACAAATGTTCCTCTAAATTAGATTCCAACTTGGTCTTCGAAACATTAATTATGCTTCAGGAATGAATGAGTCCAGAGTCAAACTACGATACCCTTTATTGAGTAGAACGGTGCCCACATGTTTGCCTGACATAAGGTGTGCTTAGCTTTACATCTGTCTTTTATTAGTACTAGTAAAATGACAATTTCCACAGGTGCAGCATTACCATGGTTTAAAAACAACTCCTTTATGAACTTTGCTGTCAGAGATTAGGTACGGGCTTCCTGCTTCTGTTAAAAAAGGGCGGAAGTTGAAGTGGCCGAAGTAGCGGTGGTAGCAGTGGCAGTGCCTACGTGAAACAAATATAGAGGTGGGAAAGAATGAAGTAATGCATTGGCAAAAAGGAGGGAAGACAAAGTCCTGCCTTGCGCTGATAAATGCATATGTGATCGTCACCTATGCTAGGTGTCCTTGTTCTTATTACTCTTGGCTCCAACGACCTAACACTATTGGATATGGGCAAGCCAGAGTGCGATGATAGCACCACCTCTTTCACACATCAGTCGATCTTCGTGATCGGCAGATCTGCTTTCATGAGCATACCATACCCACACAAATGAGCGTCCGCATAACGTGTTCGGATTTGTATTCACACTCTCTTTCAGCTTCTTCCATTAATGTTACAATTTCCCTCGTCCATTTTCGTGACCACTCTTCTTTCCAACCTCTTCCACTTAGCGCATATTAACGCATCGACACTTTCCTATGTAGCCTTTTTCTCATTGCTGAAGCAGACGAGTAAGCAATAGGCTGCGTCACATGCACCTACACTCCTAGTGGCCCCTGGCTGATTAGCAACCATCGAGAGACAGTTGAAGCCAACTGCCAGAGAGCGAGAGCAGTCAACTGCCTGATGTGGAAGCGCTGTAGATGGTACCATTGTGCCAACGGATTATGCATGGCGGCGAATTTTCAAAAGGTCGCTTTATCCTGTCTTTTAGGACCACGTGCATTCCAGTATCTTATTCTCAGTTAAGCGTGTACAACTCCCACCTTCCAATAAACCCAGCTGCCTTATGGCTAAAAGGCTCTATTTTCCATGATTGTAGAGAAAAACGAAATCCTTTGCCTCAGTTTTAATTCCGATGAAAAAAATATTGTCTTACAGAACGTTTGTTTCCCTTGGTCGCCATTAAGCTCATAGCATTTGAAATGAAACACCAATTTCATTTTGACTTGAGGCGGCACGATGAAGAGCATCAAGAGTGACAATTTAACTGGGATTTTAGTGTCCAAATCGTCAACATTGACTTGCGTAAATGAAAAAGATTTCTGCATTACTACACCTCCTAAAGAGTTTATAATATTTTTCCCAAGACCATGGCCTAAAAGGTTCCAAATGAACAGAAGTTAGCCATTTCGCGTGCACTTTTCGTGTGCATCCGTTGAAGAACTGGATAAATCCAATTGTCAATATCTCATGGCCAGTACGATTAGGGCAGATCAGTAAAGCATCAACGAAATGCGGTCAGTTGAGGTACTGCGTCTCGTGAACAATTCATTGCCATGTTGATAAGAACATAGTTTGCCTTTGGAGCATGTGGCAGGACTGGGAATCCTAAAAAGCATAGCAAATAAAAAACCAAATACTGATATTTATTCAAAGAATACCATACTGCATCTAATTAGTCTTAAAACGGGGTTTTTAAAACAAGATTGCATTAGGCTGTTTTAATCAAACCTGGGACCAAAAGTCAATGCTACTTTAACATTAATTTTTGGCATTGGTACGAGCAGTGCGCATATAATTGACAATCGGAATCTATATTCGTTGGATGGGGTTTGGTTGATTCACCGTCATGAAATCCCGAGGGGTGGTGGCCCAACTCGCTAAGACGAGGGAATGCTATCCGGAATGCAGATAATTCAAAAGTCTTGCACCAAGGCAATGAATGGAATTACCTGTACCAAAATTTGGATCTAAACAACCGGAGCAAATGGATAGCTTAATGGTTAGCAAAAACAATTGTAATCGCTTTGAAGTTAATTGGCTGCCAGACTCCGTCCATGCCACTGGCATATGAGACAAGACAGCATTGCAGGTTGAGAAACGATACAGTTGCAGTACCAAAATCCACTTGAGCCTCGCGTTTGGGCCTAAGAGTGACCCATTCTCGGAAGGAGGGCATGACCTCCTACTCAATTTACTTGAAGTGAGGCATTTGTATCTGAGAAACAGAGACAAGTGGAATTATCACTTTGCTTTTATGGGAAGTATCTGCAGGCAACAATATGCTTAAGCTGCAGCATTTCAGGAGAGTTCTATCTACCTGTATGGAGCATGCCCTTCACATCTACCATTTACAATGACAACAGCAAAACGGCATGCATTAATAACCCACATCAATCGTCTTATTTCTGTTTACATAAGTGGCAAAAGCAGCCATCTCTGCTTCAATGCTTTCCAAAAGATTTCTTTTACCTAGGAGTAAAAAAAATAAGTTTGTTTGTAGGTCGACTACTCGGATTTGCAACAACAGCTGATTGTCGATGCTGAGATGAATTGGCCTGATGCTCTTCTAGTTCAACAGGTCGCGCTTTGAAGCTCAGTCGAACAATTACTAAATTGCAATTTAGCCTTAATCAGCACGATCTTTGTAACGTGCAGCATGATGCGACTGAATGCAAGGTGCAAGCACACATGTTTTGCTAGAAATTCTAGTCGTCATTTGCAACCATGCCACGAAAGCAAATTGCAAAATACGTGTTCATGGTCGAATGTAAAAGGAACTATCCTTTGATCACAGGAGCATAAATTGAACAGTTTGCGCAATAAATCACGTGGTGACTTTGCTTTTTAAAAGCTGAATTTCTCTTTCATAAAACAGCGCCCATGTAATGCTAATATTACGGCAAACCTTTGTGAAAGTGTGCACAAGACCCTCGGATCTACTAGCATTAAATCGCGAGTGATACAAAAGAAGAAGACTAAGGTGGCAACGCAATGGAACACGTAATCAAACGCAGTAAGAAGTAGCTATACGGAAGCATATGCATCAGCAAAATATAACTTACCGACAGAAAGTTATATATCTTGCGGTTTAATGGATGAACCATTTTTAACTTGATCCTAAATATAGGTCACTCGAAACACAATCCACACTCACTGACGAGCCAGCACACTAAATGGGCACAGGTTCCAAGCTTAAGATTTTAAAAGGGGCTACAATGCAGGAGGAGGTGCTCTGATGGTTCGCTTATACGCTAAGGGAATTGGGCAGACATCCAAGAATGAATGAAGGCAGTGGTCAGCATCGGTACCATGTGACCTTAACCTTAATAAAGCACACATCTTTGATCCAGCAGCCTTCCCCAAGAGAGTGTGAGTGCCTTCCGCGCGAACGAATTCGATGCATGGGCTTAAACACAAGCATTCTAAGAGGAGGCATCTGGTTACGCAATTTACTTAATATCGGAACATACCGGTAGCGTAAAATCACCCGCGTATCAGGGTGAACAGTTGGCTGTTCCCTTGTTCGTCGTTGACAGATCACATTAAGACGTCTGCTACGTCATTGGCAATGCGCGTCGAATGAGGACATCACAAGTGCGGCTGAGATGAGCAAACATTGCTTGCAATGCGTCTGTTCGGAATCCTCTATTTTTATAGACCAAAAGCTGCAACAGTACAAGGAATGTTTAATTAGAAGTTGGGGAAGATTAATCTGCTTTTGAGCAACGGACGGCCTTGATTGCAATAGATTCCGTTTTCACTTCTAGCTTCTTGACCTTCGTTCCCGTGAAGGAAGGGCACTGACTATGTGGAACACTACAAGCAGTAGAAATCATTTGTGGTTGTTCAATGAACGCTTCTCACACAAGAGTTGCGCTTAGTCAAACACGTGTTACAAAGTCCCTCCTATTGTCATTGCGTGTGCCAATAACGGTGCTCTCTATTCTTTTATTGGAAGGCAACCTACATCTTTGCATCCGACAGGTAGTGCAGCCTTGTGCGGGCGCATCACGCCATAACAAAGGGTAATTAATTGGCCATGAATTGGACGTTGCCAGCTGAGTAATTTATAGGTGGGCGGACCATCATCACTGAAACAAAAACCTTGTTCCAAAGATGGCGTAACCTGTGATGTGCTCCATGTGCCGCATTTTACCCGCACAGGTGTCCTTGGTCCCCATCTCAGTGGACTTTAGTCCGACTGTGTTCATGCTGTTTAGAGAAGGAAGTGCATGATCACGATCGCTACAAGCTGTTTATAGTGCCACAAGTAAAAAGGCACTGAACAAATCAGCCTGCTAGTTACAAGGAAGAGATTTGCCACACCAATTGTACTAAAACTAACTTATGAAAAAGCAGATGGTGCTAAAATTTGGGGGAGGGATTCAAGTTGTTTATAATGTGGGTTGAAACCGGCTGAGTATTTTCTTCTCTGGAGAAAGAAATAAGCAGTCCTGTAGAAGATCTGACCATAGACTATGTCAAGAATCCGCAAAAGGCACTACGGTCCCCTAAGCTACTCAGATAAAAATAAACGACGAAGGTCTGCTGCCGTGCGTTAAATGCAGGAAGCCGAACATGGTAGCACAGGATGGCATGTTCCCAATATTCCACACCAAGGATTCGAAAGGCTCTCTTTTGTTTCCCACCACTAGTTTTTAGAATAGGATACTGAGAGGCAAAATAACAAAAGTTAGAAGAAAATCCAGCTTCAGTTTTGCTAAACAAGCTTTATGAACACCGCACGCTAACCTCTGAACTGTAATGCAATGCTCCTTGCGTCCTTAGAGCATGAATCCAGCCCTAGTCCACTGAATGTTGGTTAACAAATTCGCACAGCAAAAGCAAGTCAGCACTGACACCGACCAATCAAATGGTATTCCGTAGTGTTCTGCGTGTAGCAGGTTACCTCAAGCATTTGGCCAGAGCTTTAAGCAACTCGTAAGATGGGTGCGTGCATTGACAAAGTGCAAACGTAAATAGAGTGCTAAAGTTAATGCTGTGCTTTGCACCGACTCTAAGATTGCCCAAATTGAGATTTGAGCCCTACTCGTTTGCACTGGATACCGACTTTGGTGATGCAGCTGTGGGCGCATGCAATTGCGAAGACAAAGCCGAGAAAGGAAGCAAATCACGGGCTACACGAGTCCCTGCCTAACAAAAGGTCTTTGGAGCAGATGCAAAATGCAACGCGAGCCATTTGCTATTTTCACAAAAGCTTGGCAGTTCAGCCATGGCCTTTTATCGAGACGGAGTTCAGTGAGAATCGACTATGGAATGTTAGCTGACGTTGATGATGCATCGCTTGGATGCACATAAATTTCAAACATTGTATTTGTTGCCGCAACCACCCTGTTTCACAAAGGAGACGCGGCAGTAATAGGTGGTGATGCAATGGAATGAGCGAACTATTTAATACTGCACGTGTCATGTATATGACAGAAGAAGAATTAAGAAAAGGAAGCCAGACAAACGACTGTAAGGTGGAAGAATGCTGCAGCTGCATGGGCCAAACCCTCTGCATGAAGTGCACTGCGGGTTCTTTATTCGCGGAGCAAGAGGCATCCCATGTGATGAAAGCTTCCTCTTCTGCAAACTGCCCCATTTGCAATGCTCACCCCAATAGTTTCTGCGTGTAGCAGGTTACCTCAAGCATTTGGCCAGAGCTTTAAGCAACTCGTAAGATGGGTGCGTGCATTGACAAAGTGCAAACGTAAATAGAGTGCTAAAGTTAATGCTGTGCTTTGCACCGATTCTAAGATTGCCCAAATTGAGATTTGAGCCCTACTCGTTTGCACTGGATACCGACTTTGGTGATGCAGCTGTGGGCGCATGCAATTGCGAAGACAAAGCCGAGAAAGGAAGCAAATCACGGGCTACACGAGTCCCTGCCTAACAAAAGGTCTTTGGAGCAGATGCAAAATGCAACGCGAGCCATTTGCTATTTTCACAAAAGCTTGGCAGTTCAGCCATGGCCTTTTATCGAGACGGAGTTCAGTGAGAATCGACTATGGAATGTTAGCTGACGTTGATGATGCATCGCTTGGATGCACATAAATTTCAAACATTGTATTTGTTGCCGCAACCACCCTGTTTCACAAAGGAGACGCGGCAGTAATAGGTGGTGATGCAATGGAATGAGCGAACTATTTAATACTGCACGTGTCATGTATATGACAGAAGAAGAATTAAGAAAAGGAAGCCAGACAAACGACTGTAAGGTGGAAGAATGCTGCAGCTGCATGGGCCAAACCCTCTGCATGAAGTGCACTGCGGGTTCTTTATTCGCGGAGCAAGAGGCATCCCATGTGATGAAAGCTTCCTCTTCTGCAAACTGCCCCATTTGCAATGCTCACCCCAATAGTCAACTACTCATCGACTAGCAGAGCATGATGTGCCAGTGCAGAAGGCGAAGCATGCGCTTCAACGGAAACCGCTGAAAGACTGACCACTCCCAACGGTCAGTGGGTGAGTGAATGAGGCAAAAATTGCCAAGCTGCAACTGCCTTTTAATCGTATGCTTCTTTTATTTTACCAGAATTAAAAAGCAATCAGAATTGCTACGAATGACGGGACACCCGCGTTTTTATGGCAGCAAACCTCCCCTTTTTGAGACAACTTAGGCGTAGGATCTACGAAGTGTAGAACTTGCACAGAATCACGCCACTTCATAGGTGGGCTGTGGACCGTGGTTGCCAGATACATAAAACCTTTACGTTTAATTCAAGCGGTCAGTGAAAAATACAAATTCATGCGGTAGTGCCAAAAGGCCGGCGACGCATAAAGACTAAGTTTACCAAAGCATACAAATGAACATAAACCAGATTTAGCTTACCGGACTTAAGCAGGAGTCATTTGGAAACCATCGATTTCAGCAGCAGCCAATATTTTATACCATCAGCAGTCGAAGTCGTGCTTTGACAATTGTCTGGGAATCATTATCTGGTAGATAACCACCAAATTGTTGATAAGGAAAATTCTTTTCAAATTTGACACGCGCAGCTCAAACAGCAGTAGTCCCGATACATCGGCCATCTCCGTCGCCTTTCATCTCTACTGCATCAACTAATTCAAAGCGGTTGGTGGTAAAACGCAAAATAAAGTGATTATAGCTCCATAAGTCGGGGGCGACCAAACATGTTTTGGACTGCACAACCTTGCACAAACACCACAATGAGAAAACGCTTAATGCAAACCTATAGTTCTCTCAAGCTCATGGAGTTACCCAGTCAGGATTCTACGCTCGGTGAACACAAGAATTTAACCCGACAAAAAGGGGTTCAGAACTCATGACTGCATGTCGGTTTTTAATGATTGTACCATCAATAAATTTATAAGCATGATGTGGCGACCGACGGGAGGTAAAGACGTCTACCAAAACTGCAAGTATTCGTTCCCATCAGGCGAATCCGAGCTCAAGAGTAAAATACTGGTAAATAGGGCTTTACGTTGGCGACCTTAACACTTTCGCCAGCAGTAACAAAGGTAATAGGACGTTTGCTGGAAGAGAACCACAAGTTTTCTAAAACGTAGGAAAGCCGAAGTTTACAAGAAGAATGCAAAACCCTTCAGTTGGGGATTTTGCACTAGTATCAAAGTCAGTACTTCCACCCACAATCACCCTGAACAGATCTGCCCTACAGCAGTTGCGTCGTTTCACCTGTCTCTGAGGCGCGGAAGTCGGAAACTATTTGCACTGCAAGATTGGTGAAGCGGATAGATTGAAAGCTAGGTAATGATAGCAGCTGACCAAGAGTTTTGCGCGTGGCTTGAAGATGGGGTGCCCTTTCATCTTTGAGTTTAAAACGTTTGGTGAACCGAATAAAACAACCCCATTCTCTTTCTTCACACTCCAACTTTTACACAGCGCATGCGTGGTCAGGCTGGCATTGGATCCATAATCTGGATGGATGATTAGCCTTTATTGAAGACCTGCTATCCTGATTCCTTCAGTAAAGCAATCCCAAATCTGATCCCTCAATTCAGGGTCTTAGTTCTTCTTGCGCGTTGTCCTCTGCAGCGGCAGAATGGAAGCACCATTAGTCTGGAACCCGCTCCGCATGAGCAACCTGGCTTCTGCTCTTTTGTATCCCATGATTTCAAGTCTTTTTAAAAGCGACAACAGAAGTTTCCTGCGCACATCACTGGAAGCATTTTTCGAAGGTACGTAATGCGTCAAGATCTCAGTCCCTGTAAGGAAGTGGAAAATGATTACTTAGTGTGGTAAAATTTGTTTCCACCATCATGCAAGGCCGTATGTATTCTTTCAAGCACTGCTATCACGTAGTAAAATTAAATTAATGCCAACCTGAACTATCATTTCCAAATTTTAATTTGACCTCATGTAGTTGGCACCAACGCTTGTAGAATGCTTCCGAATGGTTAATTGTCTGGGAAGTGGTTGGGTTTCAATGCTTTTCTTTGTAATAGATATGTTGAACAACGGTTTTTTTCCAACCAATAACATTGAAATCTGTGCTGAAGTCTCAAAGACTTTTGCCTTTCTTCGAACCTGGCACACTAAAAACACCCGGCTTGCAATACCCGGCCAAATTATTAGCACTGGGTCAGTTTGTTTGCGGATCGTTGATCGTAGATTTAGTACTTTGCAACGTCCTAGTTATTCATGAGGACTTTATAAAACTGGGTGCTATAATGGCTGGGGTAAAGCTTGCATTTTTGAATGGGACTATGTGATAACACATCGTCTGCGTAGTGATCTGTGTTGATGGAGAGACTGACTGCTGAGGTAGAGCTTAAAGTCAAACACTTTGGAGTTTGTTGTGCTCTGCTGCTTAAGCGCAAAGCGGCATCATCAACTAATCTTTCGTGAGCTTCCTTTAATTTAGCATTCTTGATCCATCCAGGAGTTCAGCAACTTCCATTTGGGAAGGAAGCCATGCAGAATCATGCTGCTGACTTGAATGCTTGTTAAAAGCCTACGAATTCGAGGGAGCAGCACTGCCTTCGCATGAAAGAGTTGCTCAGGCTGACATTGAGCCTACCAGCAATAGGCACCACACCCTCGAGTTTGACGCTACCGTTCAATGCTACCTCTCGATGCTGAGGAAATTAAGATTACAAGGTTAAGCATGCATATGTAACACTGCTTATTAACATTACTGAATTCTTAGTTCTCAATTAGTCTAGCGCATCTATTCAATCACTAGTGCGTCCTAGGCTAATGGTTGTGGTTAAAATACTACACGCGATGAAAGAATTGTGACTATCGTTCCAGGAGGAGCTCATTCTAAGCTCCAAGCAACTGTACTTGTCAATTATCATCATCACAGTGATGTATATAACTGCATTTCGCCTGCCAAATAAATGTAGAATAATCTCAGCTGGCCTCCCTTAGGAAAGACCTACCCGGTTTGACCAGCTCGAGAATCGACACCCGACTGGCAACACACGCTACTGTTTCTTCGAAATATGGCACCTATGCCGCTAAGCGACCGCCTGATGAATGGTTTGCTGTCGGGTCACGTGGGCGGCTAGTAGCTGTCCAACGGGCAAGTATACCGATGCCATTGTTGCTGCAAGCAATCACAGCGCATAAAGGACTATGGATTCCAATGTTTCAAAGTTGTATTCTTTATAGCTGGACAAAGGCGATCCGGGCTGGCGTGGGGATCGCGTAGCCTTACACCAGACGACACGGAATGAACCAATACGGTGACGAAGTAATGAGGTCAGTCGACTCCCTCCCCCAAGAGCATGAATTATTTAAACCTCCACATCGCCGGCATGCAGTCAATCCACACTAGTGCAGACCAATGCCGGTAGGTTCTAGAAGCCTCTACTAATCCCTCATCAGTTATCTCTTGTCTTTGTGCTTACATGATTCTATGCTTTTCCCCACTGCAAATGCATGTTTTCTTAACGCTATAGACACCACGAAGTATCACTGACTTGCCGCCCGAAATGCGGCTAAAAATCTGCGAATCCCTCGATGCCCCTGATTTGGTTAACACCTGTCTTACTATTCCGGGTTGGAATTGGATCCTCTCTACTTGACGGTCTTCTAGCACGATGAATAGGTACATCAAGGATTGCAGGTGGCTCGATAAGCGTCTCACTCAACTGCTCTTTCCACAAGTGTCACCGTCTCTGTGTCAAAACGCTGCTCCAGCCATCGATTATTGTACGTCAGAAATGGTATCGTTTCAAAGGCATTTATCCCGGTCTAATCCGCTCTATAATTGTGAAGACATCCATTGCTGCCTCGTACCTCACCTAGACCTGCTAAGAAAGGGAGGTGATGTCAAAAACATACTACGGTACAGAGATTTATACTACGCGATTGTCGAAGATTACTCACTCATGGGCACTCCGTTTTGCATAGATTTCATCGAGGCACAAGATGCTCACCTTACCACTATTGTTACTGGGATAGATGGAAAAATGCATCACACTAGGATTCCGACAAGCTCATTCGAATGCAGCCTCACCAAGTACAGCTGTTTCATATACGTTGTGGAAACCACACTTCCTTTTAAGGATGACCTACTGGACCTCCTGGACGTCATCAAGCCCCATCAAATCTTAATCACAGTAGTCTTGCTGGGTGGTGTGAGTGGCACAGCAAGTGATCCGCGCTGCCTTGAAGAACTTGTTGGAGTTTTTGGCGACGCTGATGATTCCCCACTGACTACCACACCGGTGAGATGGCGACTGTTGTATGTCAAGTGTAATGCATACGTGCACCCTAATGTCGGGGAGGTGTTGAACTATGTCAGTTACGACTTGAAGTGCAAGAGCATTGACAACGGCTGCAATGCTGCGGTCACCTAAACCATTCTGTTCTACCGAGCAATGAGCTTTCCATCCGCTCTCTATTCGGTTTATGCAGTGAGATGCTTCAATGTATTTCCGTTAATATAACTGATTTCCGTTCTCTTCCATGAATGTTATGGTTTGCACAAACACTTGGTGAAGTGCTTGAGTGGACTTTGTTTACTGAATGAGAACTTTGCAGTTCTCCTGTTAAGATCAACTTGGCTGATCAAAGCATCCATAGAGGGTTGAATTGGCTATGTTGGGATGAGGATTCAAGACCACATGCATATTAGCCTTAGCTGCAAATGATGACTGATAAGTGGAAGTTGAACGCTCAAGAATGGTGTGAACAATTTAGAGATGAAAGGCTCAAACTGGAAATAGTCAAGCAATTTACGCTCATATTAGCCTTAGCTGCAAATGATGACTGATAAGTGGGAGCTGAACGCTCAAGAAGGGTGTGAACAATTTAGAGACGAAAGGCTCAAACTGGAAATAGTCAAGCAATTTACGCCTAATCTAGAAGGGCTTTTGCTCTGGAACTTGACAAAAATATTCCCCCTTGATTACATATCTAATGTTGCGAATTTTTTATGAGTGGATTTCATTCTGTTGCCTTGCCCACTACTCGTCTCGGCATATCCCTAATTGGACCTCCATTTCGTGGCGTAACGGAAGCCAAGATTGTGATAATCAGACTATGGTTCCACAACTTTCAGACTACCGCAGTGGCTGGGCTCTCCATGAGGTTGGTTATGTGCGATAAACCAGATCGCTGTGTGTTATTCATTCAAAATGCACCCATATAGCCATTCTAACGGAGGCGATTACCGTACTTTCAGACTACCGCAGTGGCTGGGCTCTCCATGAGGTTGGTTATGTGCGATAAACCAGATCGCTGTGTGTTATTCATTCAAAATGCACCCATATAGCCATTCTAACGGAGGCGATTACCGATGCTGGCTTGATGATGTCACGTTTGGCTCCCTACGTGGTGTTAATGACATAGGAACTTCATGCAGTAACCTAATTCTCGGCCTTTGTGGTCGAGGTCCTGTAGGGCATTCGAATGCTAGGTGAAACTGTTTTATAAAACGGAATGCTGAGTGCAAATCAAGATTACTGTGCCAATGCCTTGGGATCTCGTCCAATTTTCCTCCACTTTTTGCTCTACTTGCCTGACGCAACTAAGTCTTCTTGCAAATTCGCTAAGCCATGATTTTAAGGTTTCAAGCATTCACTCGATTAAGACACATGCGCCACATGCTACCTTTCATGCTTTGGCTACCTTGACGATGTATTTGGTGTACCCGTGAGCAGTGCTTAATCCCTGCTTTAACAAGCAACTTGGGATATGCCAGCTATGCAAGCATAGTGGAAGAGGTTGAATGATACCTTCCTAAACTATACTTTTGCCATTAAAATAAGGAATCTTAACGCGTAAGCAGATCTTTCATGAAGCAATTCCCCTTTCGTCGCAGTAATATCAAAATGAGCCAAGGTGTACTGTTGGGAGGATGCTCCCAGTTGTCCAGCCCCACACCGCAATATTTCGCCGATGGGCGCGGAGATATGCGGTCAGTTACCTCTAGATGCCTAGTAAAAGCACCTTAAATTTCTCGGTCCCCACTCGCGACGGGGAGACCCTGAAAGTCGTTCCTGTTGGTATTTTAACCCCATCGTTTGCTGTTCCAACTGACATTAGTTCACGTTGCAAAAGCAAACATAACTCAGCTGTAATGAGCTGCTTTCCAAATGATTGTGTACAGATGCACAAGTTACTGGCATGATCTGCTATGGATCCGCAAAGATGACTTGTCAGCCAGCGTAGGCCAACCTCAATGGACATGAATGTTTTACGCTAGTATACGTTTATTTTGTGGCTAACTTCTATGCCCCGATCTAAACTAAAGATTGAGACATGCGGGTACAAAGGCGATCACGAAGACTAGTGGATGTTGGTATGGATAAACACGAATTTTTGGGTGAATAAAAGTGCATCCAGGGTGGATAGATGAATTTTCAACGAATTTATGGTAGCATTAGTGTGTTGTATGGAATGAGAATTCGGTCTTGCGATCCTGGAGTAAGGAACCCTGCAATAAAAGCATTAATGATGGAAGATTTTGTTCTGGAGTGCGTAAATGGGTAATCGAGCGGATGGAATTAAGGGATCCGAACCATGGCTAACGAAACCCTCAAAGAATTAGCAGTGTTTTTAAGAGTCATCTTATATTTTTATGATCCGTAGATTTCCACAGGCTCTAAGTTGAAAAAAATCATCGCAACCATTCGACGCTGGCTAATAGCAATTGCTTAGAACACCCGAGTCGGACACACGTTTGGAACATAGAACCAAGCCGTCGGCACATTATGGAGGTTGTGTAAGCTCAAAATAAAATATCTCTATTGTGTCAGTATTCTTAAAGAGATTGACAGTTTCTTGAAGCTTCCAGATGTGGCAAGGTAACACATCCATTCGTTTGTGGGCTTCTTGTTGCACTATCACAGCAGCTCTCGACCATAATTTTTTAAGGGCCTCCGCATTTGACCAAGTTTACTAGACTACTAGAAGTGCTCTCTGCGCTGGAATGTAACAACCGAGCTCACCTTCGGAATGTCTAAGCTGTCCTTGCAAAAGGGACAGGTCATTGCTCATTCACCTACTTACCCGTTTACAAATGCCTTTCTTGCATTCACGGATTGCGCAAACCAATTTATAGTTAATTATCAAGCTGACCCTTCCTATGCCCCATTTGCTCAGACCTTAACGAAGCAGAAGTATTTTGTACCCAAGGATCGCATTCCTTCGGAATGTCTAAGCTGTCCTTGCAAAAGGGACAGGTCATTGCTCATTCACCTACTTACCCGTTTACAAATGCCTTTCTTGCATTCACGGATTGCGCAAACCAATTTATAGTTAATTATCAAGCTGACCCTTCCTATGCCCCATTTGCTCAGACCTTAACGAAGCAGAAGTATTTTGTACCCAAGGATCGCATGCCACCTGGAAGGCTTAAGGGGTCTTCATTTTCCCGTGTTTCATCGTAAAGGTGACCGACCGAGCAGTGCGAGAACATGGCAAGCCTGTGTCGTTGCCGAAAACACACAAGAAATTGTGAGGATCCATTTCATGAATCCGAGGCTAAAAATCTAGTAAGGGGGTAACAATCAGGGCAGTGCCACATCCTGGGGGCGATTGTGCTGAGGTCAGTAAAACTTTGCCCCTTTCCGAAGATTGGAGCCACGTAGCTACATTCGTGACGCCCACGTGTGCGTGGGTCAACAGCGGGTGAGTAATTGCGCCTCGAATGGTGTAAACTCAAATGAAATGAAATCAAGTTATTTCTCATTTGGATTGCGTGTCTTGCAGTCGGTAGAACTTGAGTTGGCAAAAGGCGGAACAAATCATTAACATGGTTGGTGTTGAAGGACATCTAGATGAAAGCTAATAAATATGAAGTCCACGAGCGAATGATTAAGA
>LWMJ02000491.1:12529-29364 GCA_001693035.2 Taenia asiatica | reverse complement strand
CACCTATAACTCATTCTTTCCTTTCTCCCCTCTATTGAGGTAAGCTCCCCGTATTGCTAACAGTGGGGGCGCAAGTGTTCAGAAGGCATCCAGCATAAAGAGCAACATCGAAAAGACAAAAGCCTAAGAGCGGTAAACCCAAATAGGCACGACATCAAACTTCAAACGTTCACTCTCCAGATAGTTACCTCTGTTGGCATGTAACAAAGAGATCTGCCTGGCAGCATAACGCGTGCAATCAGCAACAGATAACATAGAAAGCTTACGAGACTTGCTGCAATTGTGAGAACCCCAACAGAACCGTCGCTGTTGGCTATTCTCACTTACCATCACCGTCAATAATGTACCAGGATGACTTTTCTTCAATTCCTTGCACTCCATGGGTTGGATTCCAACTTACTAATTGCTCAGCCACTCCATCCCTCAAACACCACGCACCAA
The DNA here is from genome assembly GCA_001693035.2 of Taenia asiatica. Classification (NCBI taxonomy): domain Eukaryota; kingdom Metazoa; phylum Platyhelminthes; class Cestoda; order Cyclophyllidea; family Taeniidae; genus Taenia; species Taenia asiatica. The sequence goes on along the minus strand of LWMJ02000491.1, from coordinate 28,923 downwards.
CTCTCAACAAATGAAAGGTGACAAATAATATCTTCTTATCTGAGCAAATCACTGTTGAGGAAATTATGTGAATGTGGAAGCAAAGTGGAGAGTAGCTCGACCATAACCTTTCTGAAACAGGTGTTTTGCACCACTTTTATCCCTTTTAACCACCACTCCATGGGCACTGCGTTTGGGCTGGTCCATTAACTAGTGTTATCAGGTTCGATGGACGCGATCGACTTCAAGCACTACAGTCCTTCACAGTTGGCTCAATGGAGGGAATATGTGGTTTGTGGGATTGCAGCCCACGCAGACGGCGCATCAGTGATTCGTATGTGCTTTCTCTGTCCAGTAGGCATAATTTAGTTTAACAAAACGTGCCTATTACAAAGAGACATGCCTCTATTCCGACAAACAATGATCTCCACCCGAAAGGGTATTGAGGGCACACCCGACGAGACTGCAATCCTTGGGGATAATCAACGCATCTGCTTGCGCGAAGGTATTTAAGAGCCACGCAAGGGCCACATGCTACTCATCACACTTCTCCCAACGATCGGCTATGCATGAATTTTAAGAACTTACACACTTGACACGAGGATCAATGGCTTTGAGCTGATGCGATATAAATAAGCAAACATTGCTTCAGTTTCTGATGCTCAGTCATGTGTTTGCAACTTGCAGAAAGGGGAAGCACTAACTTTTACTACTTTGGCCAATACAGGCAGCAGCATTTTTGAGAACGTAAGGTAGGACTAAGCATTTTGCTGAGTTTTGCTATTCCTAACTCCATTGTTGTCACAAATAAATGAAGGACCGCCACCAGCGTCACAAGTTTACTTGCGGGAGCACAACGCGGCCTAATCATCGTGCCGAATTGCGGTGAGCAGATGTAGTCACTTCCTCAAGGGTCTCATTTCGCTATCATCGTTGTGGCAGTGCTATCAAGTACCGAAGTCTGCTATCTGACCCGCCTCCACTACATCTCCGATAAGTGTCATTGAATAGCACCACAATTAACAAATGCTTCAAAACAAATAAGCGGTACCGAGGTTTGCCTTTCACCATGCTCATCACCAAGTGGCAGCCGCTCCGAATGGAACCAAANGACGTCTTATAGCCAAAATATCAATCACTAGCCTCATCGCGCACCATCCAACTTTGATTAGCCCATTTTTGAAGCTAAGTACAACATTTCGATTATTGCACCCACTCATAAGCCACTCAGTTAACATGGACTCCAAAACTAGTCTAAACGGGTTGCTCTGATGCCAGCGTCGGAGCAAAAACAATGACCAGAATCATTTGACTCATCACAGAGCCTTGGAAATGAGCAAAGAAATCAGCACTCAAGTCACGGATGCAAACCGTCATGCGCAGTTAACTCGCCGCACGCCAAGATTAATGGTCGAGTTAAGGTCTCCTACCCACAGCATGCTGCGTTGAGTTCCCTGGATCACCTCAATTATGACAAAGTGCTGAACAAGAAATGCGCCCTCTTTCCGACATTTTCGGATCCTACACCTCCGTATCACTTTTGGATTTCTGGTCAAACGAAGCAGCTGTCGTAAAGCTACTGCTCATCTACTCGTTCATTTGTAGAAATTAGTTCACACTCACCTCCATATCCATCCTTGTTTCTGTATGCGACAAATTTCACACTCCAATCAGCGAGTTAACTGTCACCTCAACCTAGGAAGAAAATGCCATGTCGCGTGGATTATGCTGTCTTCAGCAGCATCTGCACTGAATCCGCCTCTTTTTGACGCTATAGTCACCACAGTCCGCTGATTCGATAACTGATGATAGCCAAATAAGCAGGGTACGTAGGGACAATTATCTACAGCAGTATCGGTGGTGCAGTCTATTGCACTGCACAAGTATCGTGCCAATCATAGTGACTGTGTAGATGCAGTGGGGCGATGAAAGCGCAACCACTCACACAAAATCCCATGAGTCGAAAGGAGCTATGCGTCATCAGACCTCACCTTAGTGGTGACTCACCCAGGCGGGCTGCTGTCTCCGGTGTCTCGGAGACGAAGCTGTGGGAACGGGTCTCCTTTCCAGCTGCAGATGTCAAACCCGTACTTAATAAGACCCAGCCACCATCCCATGGAGTTGATGGTGAATGCTAGCCAACGATTACGATCGTCTGCAGCCATAGTGGTAGTGACCCCACAGCTCAGTCTGTAACACTTAATTTCGCACATTTTCCAATCAGCGCTTAGAGTGAGAGGCTCGGAATCCGAAGATGCAATGTTCGTTTCAGCTGGCCATTCGGTCCATCAGAATGAAGACCAATAACGGCCATGCAGGTCCAACCTTATGGATGGCTACACATAATGATGCACAGCTGCCTGCTCAGGTTATCGGCTACTTCTGCTTCAAGTCGCATGGAGTCGTCTACCGACATTCATGCTTAAGATAACCCAAGTCGCCTGTCTGCAGGACGCCAATCACACGTGAATATTTGTTGTCACCACCGTCCCGCGTAAGCATATTCTACCTCCCTGAAGTAAGTAGCTGTTATTCAATCACATCAATAGCATCTACGATGTGCTACATTTCACTTAACTCATGTCAATTTCATTGCACTGAAGTAAATCAGTCACTCGGATCCTCATTAATCCTATTGATGCATAGCAATCTGAAGTGTGGCCATTTTAGATCCATTCTACTAACTTGCATTACAATGGCATGGTATCGTGATAACTTCCTAAAGAGCAGTCACTGCTGAACATATTTGTCAAGTGTGGTAACTCCTCGCCTTTTGCTGGTCATAACCCGCTAGATGGAGAAACGATTCTGGTCTTATACTATAGAATTTGAAAGGCCTGAATTTCTACCATAGACCTGACCTCGACAACGTCTAACAGCTAGTGACGTGGATGGCATTTTCGCTTCCGTGATATCTTCAAAATGAATGGTATTAGTTTGCGAGTAAAGATGATAAAGACATGAGGTTTCAGAATGCAATTGCCTCATCGTTGCCAACTTGATGCACTCCACAAGGAATTCGGTATCCGCGTCGCATGGCTTCACGACCACAGTTTGTGGGCAAGCACTGTTTCTGGACTCAGAATTAATCGATTTCCACCATCAACCACCTTAGACAGCGATGTTGGATTTCTTAGTCTCTTCTAATTGCTTGATAGTTAGTTGAAGTAAAGTGGTACAGCATTAGTCAAACTTGGAATCAGTGAATTATTTGTCTCCTATGCTACCCAATTTTGGGCCTGAAATACAAAGCATAGGGTCAGCAAATTTCACGTACCGTTGCAGCATTATAAGAGGCTAATACAAGGGTGTGCCGACGACGCCCTTAGCATAAATGGTTTGGCATTTGACAATCCAACCTAATCGCACGTTTCTGCGACCAGGCAAATTGAGTACATAGGCGCATACCCCAGCAGTAATATAATGAACGTGGCAGAGCGATGGAGGCAATTTTATTACTCCGTATATGCTACCGTCCGTTCCATCACGAAATTCGTGTTCATTTACCACTCTTCTATTTTGCTTCGTTGCATCTTTCCAGGGCCACTGCTTCCTTTTGTAGCACTAATTTGCAATCATTAATTCCAGGACGAAAACATGTCTTCAAATTATCAACTCAGGAAAAATCACATGCTGATTGTTGACACTTAGAACAGTAACAACGGTGCAGACACATGACTAGCAATTACAGTGTTACTAAACTCATGTACACTAAGACATCCCCTAAATACATAGACTATGTCTGAGTTGGGGCAATCGGTTGCATCTGACAACCACCCAGACTACTCATCTGGGTAGTCAACTACGCTAATTACCTCATTCCAAACCGTGATATTGGTGATTTGCGATGTCAACACAAACACTCGACCCAAGATAATTTGTGGCAATGTTGACAATTATGACGTGGGTGGATGAAGAATCCGGGTTGCCTTGAGGCTAGCGTAACAGCCTCATTTCGTTGAATGCTCGACCTAGTAAGCAAGACACAGAACCTGCATTGGCTCAAGCATAGTGGATCCCGGCTCTGGGATCCTCAGCTCATATTAAAGGTGGCAGGCAATCCACCTAGTCTTGCTCTTAGTAGTAGAATATGCGGTCGCGAAATCCCAAGTGCTCTCATTGTAATGCTGAGCGTGGATAGGACCACTGGGCCAGGTACACACGTTCGTGCTGACTGGGTTCTCACCACGACGTCTTATCATTCCGCCTAAGACTATCAAACGAGCTGATTAGGCGTGATGGAAAGGTGCTCATGAGGCGTAACACAAACACTCGACCCAAGATAATTTGTGGCAATGTTGACAATTATGACGTGGGTGGATGAAGAATCCGGGTTGCCTTGAGGCTAGCGTAACAGCCTCATTTCGTTGAATGCTCGACCTAGTAAGCAAGACACAGAACCTGCATTGGCTCAAGCATAGTGGATCCCGGCTCTAGGATACTCAGCTCATATTAAAGGTGGCAGGCAATCCACCTAGTCTTGCTCTGAGCAGTAGAATATGCGGTCGCGAAATCCCAAGTGCTCTCATTGTAATGCTGAGCGTGGATAGGACCACTGGGCCAGGTACACACGTTCGTGCTGACTGGGTTCTCACCACGACGTCTTATCATTCCGCCTAAGACTATCAAACGAGCTGATTAGGCGTGATGGAAAGGTGCTCATGAGGCGGTATTATGTGAATGGGCCTAAGGCATCATAACGGATTCGACCTGATGGCGAGTTGAAAGAGCAAAATGACTCAGGCAGAGATGCCCTTTTTGGGAGCACGATATATAAAGTCATCTGTGCAGAGGCAAGATGCAGCTAGCTCTGATTATCGACAATCTTACCTGCGCAGATTATAAATTTAATTTCCTCTCCTCAGCTGGATTTCGCATCACATATGCCTACTTCTCATAGTCATTCAAATCACCATGGTCAACCCAGTATGCCTAACTGCCACTGCCAAGTTTACCTCATGATTTCAACTTTCAACCAGTAAACACTCCTCAGCAAAACGTTCCTCTAAGTCTACCTAGTGCTAACAGAATTCTCATGGCCCAGCAAAATGCCACATCTGACCTTATGACAATGTACTTGATACTGCTTTACCCTTTCAGAAAGCGTTGCATGTGGCGTGGAGGTCTCCCCTATTACCATGGGTTGAAGTGGGTCTGGCAATGGCACGGACCTCACACAACAATTTTGGCTAAGTTGTTCAACCATGCAAACTCGAGGAATGGGTGGAAAACAACTTACTGCTAAAATGCAAGACAGGGTCTTTGTCACCGATTTATTGGACATGATGTGGCAACAACCCACACACAAATGAGTGTATTTGCAGATAAATTTCATTTGATGCTGTTTGCTATATAACATCCGCCAAAGAGCTACTAGAGCTATCAAGACTCAAAGAAATCCAAGCGAGAGCCCATCTTACTTGAATTCTCTCTCTTAGAAATATTTGATTGGATGCAAGAGATTCCAAGGCGACTGTTAAATATTCCACAACTAATCTCGAAGTAATCGCCGCACCAATTGTGCAATTGCAATGGTTCGGTCCACCTCTTTCTACCCCTTACGCGATCCCTCCATTAATCCAGCTCATATCTCTTTCATTTGAACCATTGTTACAGACGCATTTACAAGTCGCATCGATGCGTACGGACAGTGGACAAATGATCATTAACAAGCTATGTGCCCATTCAATGTGGCTTGGCGTCACTCGCAAGTTGCATTTCTCGCACGATGTTGAATCAACACTCAGATATGAAAAGGGATGCGATTGTTGAATTTTGTGAAACTCGTCTCCGGCCAATGTGGATGAAGAAAGAATGACAAGAGTCAGTGTGCTCTGTCTAATCTCACATAGTCTTACAAGCATTTTCAAAGGCAGGTGGTGGAGGTTGCGAGAAGAGGGGATGACTGGTACACTTATTCACTCATCGCATTGCTTTGCTGCCACATTAAAAGCATTCGCACACAACATGAAATGCTAGTCCAGAGGCTTATAGAGGTCGGGGACTCAAAGGATTCCACACACTTTGTGCCATGTCAGTCGGGCAAGTGTGCAATCGTCAGCTACTTGTAAATCGAACGTGGTTCAGTAAACAGAAATAAACGCATGACAAATCATGATGTTAATGATGAAACAACAAGCAGAAGTAAGCAGAGGATATTGGAATCAGCTGTTGTCTAGGGGTTGCAGCGAAAATTTGTTGTGTGGTAGAGACGTTGAGGTAGACGAGATTCGCGCTAGGGCAAAGTGGGTTACTTTGTCAGGTAGCCAGTGCTCCTGACTACTTGTGCTTTCACACCGCCTCGGTCTGGGCTACGAACAGGCCTCCCTCATCCACCTCTGGACCATGTGTCTGCTCCACTACTTGTCATTCTCTCCAGCTGATACTTCCAGCGCCAACTTTCTCGCCTTCGTAAAGGCAGTCACCGTCTGCGACGTATGTTACGATTTTCGAAGTCATGGAGATCTAAATGTGGTCTTCTGTCCACATCATACGAGCCTACATAAAAGAAGGTGCAGAGAATTCTTGGTTTGCCAATCTTACAGTTCCCGCTTAGCAGCTACGAAGCGTGCTTGCAGTGTGGTCGGGATTCCGCATTTTAATGAACTCTGCATGAGAAGATACGTAGACGGACCATCGTAAGGGATGCCGACAGTGGATCAGACCGCTGTGCCACGTAGACACGTTCACGCTGGCTGTGTTCTCACCATGACGGCCAATCTCTCTGCCTGAGCCTATCAAATGGGCAGACAAGGTGTGACGACTAAGAAATCATGAAAATGTGTCACGTGACCAGGTCTGGCAAATCACGACAGACTCCTGCTGACAACGACTCGAATGTTGGCAATGACTCGGACAGCGCTATCCCTATTGAGAGTACGATGCATGGGTTCATACTTGCAGCATCAAGTTGTAGCCAACATTGGTTGTCGACAATAATATCGTTCGATTCCCGCAATTAATTTGCTAATCAACACGGGTTCGATATTTAACTTCCACACTTCAGTCCGACTCCGCACCATGCACAGCCATCTCTTAGTGTCTTTTGAAATCACACACTTTGCTAGATGTTTCCAAATGCAACTATCAGTTTCATTACGTGGTTTCAACCTTTAATCGGTAAACGCTCCTTTAAATCCATGGACTGGTGAAAGTCCGGTAGTCGCATGGATTATTGTTTTGTGATATGGGTTCGGGAAAGCGTGAATTTCTACCAGTGACCTGGCCGCGGCATGGTGCAACAGGTTATGGCTCAGATGGCATTCTAGTTTACCTGAGGTCTGCAAAATGAGAAGGATCCCTTCTCATTGGCATAGAGAATAGGAATGTGAGATTGTTGGGTGTAATTGCCTCATCGTTGCCAAAATGACGCGGTCCATAAGGGATTTGGCATCCGTTTCGCATGGTCCCACGACCGTAGTCAGTGGCCGAACTCTGGTTCGAAACAGGGTGGTAATGCAGTACCGCAGAAAGATGCGGTGTCTTCGCGTACGCCTCGTCACCGTCGATTACTTTGAACATTGATGTTAGAGTCCTCAGTCTCCACCACTTGCCTCGTGGCTGATTAAGCTAAGGCAGCACAGGGTTAGTAAAACTTGATATGAGCGAATTGTTTGGCCCCCCAATGGCGTCCGCGTGTAGGTCTTAGGCCGAATGAATAGGGTCTGCAAAGTTTACTCACAGTTGGAGTGCAGTCAGAGGCTACAAATGTGTGCACTGGCAACGTCCCTAGCATAGCATGTTTGGCGTTCGATGTTTCACTCTCGACAAGCATTTCTGCGACCATATAAGCTAAGTACACAGGCTCATACTGAAGCAGTAATATGAGGAACGGGAAGATTAGTGGAGATAATTCGCATTTCCCGCTGATTGCCAACGTCCATTTCATCACGAGCTTTGTGTTTACTTAGAAAGTTTTGCCACAAACTTGCATTCCGAGCTCTTCTTTGCATCTCCATAAGCCACCACTTCCTTTTGTAGCATTAATTTGCAGTCGCCAATTTTCGGAGGAGGTCGCGTCTTGTGATTATCGAACTGTATAAAATCATATTCTGTTTGTTAAAAAGTAGGCACGTAACGATGGTGCAGACACAGGACAAGCAATTGCAGCCTTACCAATTGCAGGTTCACTAAGATAACCTTCAAGTGCATAGATTGTGTTTGAGTCTAACCACCTCATTTCATCTGACAACCACCTGCCCTACTCATCTGGCTATTCGATTGCCTTCATTACTACAACTTGAACCATGAAATTGGTGACCTGCGATGCCGGCACAAACACTTGACCATTGACGACTTGTTGCAATGTCAATGATAACAGCGTGAGTGAATGAGGTGCACAAATTGCTTTGATGCTTACGTAACAGCCTCATTTGGTTGAGTGGCGGATCAAGTAAGCAAGGTACGGGGATTGCATAGATTCAGGCATTGTGATTTTTGGCCTTCGAGTGTTTAGCACATGCCAAAATTGGCAGTTGTTTTACTAAGCCGGACAGAGAGTAGTTAAATGTGCGGTCGCAAAATCCCAAGCACTCTCACTGGTCGTTTTATTCACCTCCCCTGCACAACTTTTTCTTAACTAATCGCATGTAACCACGTAAAATCCTACTCAGCAGTTGCTATCCGTGCTTGCGGTGCGGTCAAGCTTCCACAATTTCGAGAACTCGTTATGACAAACTTATTTGGGTTTCAATGCAATGCCGACAGTGGATGAGACCGCTGTGCCGTGCACACACGTTCGTGCTGGCTACATTCTCACCACAACAGCTATTCACTCCGCCTGAGACCATCAAATGGGCAGATACTGTTGCGCAGCAAAGTGCTCATAACTCGGCATTGTGTGACTAGGTCTGGCAAGGCGTGACCGATTCTACCTGATGGCAATTCGCAAGTTAGTCCTGATGGCAATTCGCAAGTTAGCAATGACTCGGACAGGGCTGCCCTGGTTGAAAGCACGATGCATGAGTACATCTTTGCAAGAACAAGATGTGGCTAACATTGGTTGCCAACAGTAAAGTCGCTCAAGTACCGCAACTTTTACCAACCAGCATAGATTTAAAACATCATTTCTACCACTCGGTCGGAATTCACATCATATATGGCTGACTCTCATTGTCTTTAAATCTCATGTAGTAAAACCGGTATTCCCAAATGCAACTAACAATTTCACTGCGTAGTCTCAAATTTCATTTAGTGAACGCTCTTCATTATAGCGGCCATTAAATCTATTCATCGAAGACAGAATTCAAGTAGCCCAGCAAATGACAGGTCAGACCCAACAATGGTGTATTAGTCACTGCTGTGCACAAGTGTTCCTCATTTACATGGGTAGGAGTGAGTCCAGCAATCGCATGGAGTTCATACAACAGGGTAACATTGTTANTTCCTCATTTACATGGGTAGGAGTGAGTCCAGCAATCGCATGGAGTTCATACGACAGGGTAACATTGTTAATGAATCGAACGAGCCAAAAGAGTAGGCAGAAAGATCATAGTACCACTAAAGTAACAAACAGGATTGTATTCGCCATTTAGTTGGACATTGTTTTGCAGTAACCCACTCTCAAGTTATTAGAATAGGTGCCATAGTTGCATTAATGTTGCCTGCTTCTTTACATTCGTAAATTTGTTTATGCGGTGATCATCAAAGCGCTATTGGAGTGATCAAGGTTTGAAGCTCCGGCAGACGGCCCATTTTACTTGACCCCTCTTTACTCGCGATCATATTGTCCGCAATAACTAGTGTTTAATGAACCAATGGACATTTTGCGACGACTGTTGGTTCTCCCACAATTAAGCACGAAGTAGTCGCTACGTCGGTTACGAGATCACAGTGGTTTGTTTCGCCTCCTCCCCTTAACCTGATTTCTCCACTACTATAGACCATGCCTTCTTCACTTGTCCACCCGAAACGTATGAAATGTAAGACAAATGTGAGAGTTTTTTCAATGTGGGTGCTGTTAATCGAAGAATGCACCTCTTCTACGGCATGGAATCTAAGTCAAAGTATTTGAGAGATGGAAGCATTGAGTTCTAGGAAACTTGCCTTGAGACAATGTGGATAAAGAAACGATGAAAACAATCGAGTTATTCCGTCTGTTATCGCATGGTAAAGTTTGTGGGAAGAGTAAGTGGCTAATACACTTGTCCACCTACCCGCATTGCCTAATGCGCTGACACATTGCAGTGGAGAGTTACCATGCTAAAAGTGTTCACTTCCAAAATGGGATGTTCATGCAGAGGCTCATCAACTCCACACACTCAAAGAACTTCACATACTTCGTGCCAGCACTGTCAGATAAATGTGCCATTGTGTGTGTGTGTGTCTCGAAAATCAAACACGATGTAATGAACGCATCAATAATGGTAAGCAATGACAAAATTGAAGGTGAAATAGGCAGAGGGTATTGGAACCAACCGTCATCTAGAGGTGGTAGCATAAACTGTTGGCGTAAGACTTCGAGGTTTGGGAGAATTCGCACTAAGGAGAAAGGGTGAGTTTATCAGTTTTTCGGTGCTCCTGTCTACTTATGTTTGCACAACGCCTCAGTCTGTGCTACGGACAAGCTTTCTTCATCTCCTCTGCACCATGCGTCTGCTCCACTGCTTCTCGCCCGCTTACGCCGATGCTGCCATGCGGTTTGACTTGCCTCAAGTGACATCGAATAAGCTTGCTCAAAATGTGTGACGATGCAATCCCATCAAGATTTGAGAGTGGTGGAGGCGGCTAATCCATCTCAGTCCAAACAAGTCGCAAGCGACCAAATATCACGAACATATAAGGGTAGTGACATGATATGGGTCTTCATTTTTAATGTCTGAATGACCACTTCAACCTGTATGCTTAATTCTATCAGGTCAAATAAGAGCTAAATCTCCCTCCTTGAAGTGGCTTCAGCAACATCACGTTAGCAGCTTGAAAAGTCTTGGGCAACCATTTTTGTCCGCTTCTTGCATTATCGCATTATTCCTATTTTACATTCACTTCGCAAGTACTAATTTCTTCCTTCAGTGATGCTCCACAAGCCACACCACATCTGCGAGGTGAGTTAATTCGATCTGGTGGATTTGTGCGTGCTGCAATGCTATCAATGAGTCGTCCGACCATTTAGTTAGCAAAATGTATTGGCATGATTCGCTCTTTCTAAAAGACATTCTTTGCAAAACATCGAATTTACTTACTCAAAGATGTTGAATTGGTGTTCCAAACAGGACGTCGAACTGTTAGAACGTAAGATTGCCCGTGGTATGGGCAATGTTCCTGTTCTCTGCAGTGATTGCCAGTGATGGTAATCATGCCATGTAGATTCGCACCTGCACAATTCAATTCCGATTTACTGACAGGCATGCAATTTTCATGGCCGAGGCGAGAGATAAGAAGATGTCATGTCATCAAATGCAACATTATCCACACAAGAATGCCTACGCTGCATCACACCGTCTCTGCCACCCTCAGCCCATGTATTCTTTCCCCATTATGCGCTCTACATCACCCCACAACCTACACACGCACGAAAGCAGAAAGCTATCATCCATAGAGGATCGCTTTTATTAGCCTGTTGGCAGTTATAATGCTGAAAGGAAGAGTCGAGAAGTAGGGAGATATGGAAGAGGGAGGGGTTCCAGAGGCGTATTATGCGCCCGAAGAAACATCAGCAGCAAGCACATGAACCCCTTCTATGAAATGGCTTTAATATTGCAACTAATGGAGTCCGCGTGGCGAACATGAATACAAGCTAGCATTTTAAATCTTCCCTGCAACCACGCACTGTTGAACTAACTGTTAGACAACAAATGCTACACATTCTAAATTCGCATTTTCACATTTTTAGCTCACGCACGTGTGGTGCTAATGCATGACCACCACCGACTATTAGAGCAGGATCTACTGTTGCAGCACTTCCCGTGGTTTCGGGCGTATATCAAGCAAATTTCGCTGCAAAGTAGGGACACCGCCTAGCTATGAACACAAATGCGAAGTCCGTTTCCCTTGACATCGTCAGCAAATGCTGTATTTGGACTCATTTAGACCAGCATGCTAAAGCATTTCCCAAAACAGTGGACTTTTGACTTGAGTAATTGGATTTCTACTTCACCATCCCGCATCACATTATTGGTGAGTTTGTCAGCCTGCAAGAAAGCAAACGTGGTCCTAGAATTAAGCCATGGGTAGGTAGAAGAAACAGCTAAATATTTAATTACGGTGAGACCGGCTAGGTGAATAGGTGAAGAGGCACTCAAGGCGACGACGTATCTTGATCCTTTGCCATCGGTGGTCACTTCTGCTAATCTATGATGCGAGGAAAGTAGGATTTCGCCATACGAGATCCTTCAGCAAATGCACATTTAGGCTGAGAAAATTCGAAAACCGCTTTTAAAAATCCTGTTCAAGCTATGCCTTCTCTCACTAATTCATGCAAACTCGAGGATGTTTTTCATGACATGGGAGAACATACCACCAATCTAAGCAATATATGCCCGTGTACGTTTAAGTAAGGCGATGCCTATAAGGACTTGCAGGGCATCATCCGGAAATTCAAAATAAGGCGTGATGTGCATGGAAGAGTCTTGAAAAGAAATGCTTCCTGATGCAGTGAGCCCAGCAGCAATTTTCTGCTAGAAGTAATCTGAGGTGAGGACTGTGCTTAGGAGCACCTGCTTTGAGGCATTTTATCCATCAAGCATCCTTAACAAACCCAATCGCATGTTTGACTTAGGCTATTGAATGAAAGGGCTATGCATTGGGTTAGGCTTCCATGCGAGGTGAGATAATGGAGTCCGCGTGGCGAACATGAATACAAGCTAGCATTTTAAATCTTCCCTGCAACCACGCACTGTTGAACTAACTGTTAGACAACAAATGCTACACATTCTAAATTCGCATTTTTACATTTTTAGCTCACTCACGTGTGGTGCTAATGCATGACCACCACCGACTATTAGAGCAGGATCTACTGTTGCAGCACTTCCCGTGGTTTCGGGCGTATATCAAGCAAATTTCGCTGCAAAGTAGGGACACCGCCTAGCTATGAACACAAATGCGAAGTCCGTTTCCCTTGACATCGTCAGCAAATGCTGTATTTGGACTCATTTAGACCAGCATGCTAAAGCATTTCCCAAAACAGTGGACTTTTGACTTGAGTAATTGGATTTCTACTTCACCATCCCGCATCACATTATTGGTGAGTTTGTCAGCCTGCAAGAAAGCAAACGTGGTCCTAGAATTAAGCCATGGGTAGGTAGAAAAAACAGCTAAATATTTAATTACGGTGAGACCGGCTAGGTAAATAGGTGGAGAGGCACTCAAAGCGACGACGTATCCTGATCCTTTGCCATCGGTGGTCACTTCTGCTAATCTATGATGCGAGGAAAGTAGGATTTCGCCATACGAGATCCTTCAGCAAATGCACATTTAGGCTGAGAAAATTCGAAAACCGCTTTTAAAAATCCTGTTCAAGCTATGCCTTCTCTCACTAATTCATGCAAACTCGAGGATGTTTTTCATGACATGGGAGAACATACCACCAATCTAAGCAATATATGCCCGTGTACGTTTAAGTAAGGCGATGCCTATAAGGACTTGCAGGGCATCATCCGGAAATTCAAAATAAGGCGTGATGTGCATGGAAGAGTCTTGAAAAGAAATGCTTCCTGATGCAGTGAGCCCAGCAGCAATTTTCTGCTAGAAGTAATCTGAGGTGAGGACTGTGCTTAGGAGCACCTGCTTTGAGGCATTTTATCCATCAAGCATCCTTAACAAACCCAATCGCATGTTTGACTTAGGCTATTGAATGAAAGGGCTATGCATTGGGTTAGGCTTCCATGCGAGGTGAGATTTGACTTCTCCTCATGGATCGCAAACGTCAAACTGGCCACCTCACACGCAGGTGCTCTACCGTCTTTAGACTCAGTGCCTCTTCACTATTGCGAAATTTGCCACGGTTCCAGCGTAGAATGGAATGAAAGGCCGCATCGATTTTCATCCATTGTACCCTCACCGTGTAGCAATGTAATGCTCCATGTTCGTTTGCATTTTCAGGGAAGCAAATGCACAGTAGATTTGACGAGCTTTAACAAATATCTCCAGCGTGTGTTTTGAAATAAAAGCATTTTACGCAACCACATTTTATTGAAGTGCGCTCCAACCGAGGCTGTGAAATTGGACGTTGATGCATCGGACTGGATGCGTTACGAAAGAACCTCAGTGTAACGCCTCGATTTATTGTAAAATATCGTGCATGTAAGGCAACTTAGTGAGCTGCTCTCAAGGCCTTTCCACTGCTAGCATTTTCATCTTTTATTGAGTAAACATGTGAGCGAGGCAGAAGCTCAGTATCAGTTCCATAGGCATGAACCGGCCATCAGCAGGCATCGAATAAGGGACAAGCTGCAACACGGAAATTCAGAGACAGATGTCAGTTATAAAGTTTGGGCTCGACCACCGGTTCTCTCAAAGTTGTGAGTCTAAAACCCGAAGCCGAGGTGCACAAGGCTGCGTCTTTACTCAGTAAACTTGTCCCTCATTTGTGTCAGCGAAAACATCAAGTAGGTCCACCTGAGTCACCCGTCAGTCGATCTGATCCTCTCCAAATTTCCCACTCTAACTTCTCCAACCCTCATCCCTCAACCACGTCCTCTTCCATTCGATGTGGACCAACAGCGACATCAATTTCGCAAGCACAGAGAAAGCACGCTCTTTTTTCTTATTTGAAGTGCTCTGCCAACGAGGTAAAGTCGCGTCCGGGTCAGGACGGAAATCATTGCTGCGTAGCAATCATTTCTGCTTTTTGCAAATTCACTCGATCCAAACATCTCAAGGGCTGTTTCCATCGTTTACTCGAGCACAACTGCCCTCACGAAGGTTGGGTGTTTGGTCAGCTGTAGCTCACCAAGTTGCCCTTAGACGCAAGTGCAATTGCGGCTTCGCCACTTCAACGCTATGCAAGCATTGGTAATGTGAGATGCTGCTGCACTTTAAGCACGATGCTTGATGCAGCATCTGAATGCATGGTGGTACGAGAAAAAGGAAAGAAGGCACAAGTTCGAATAGCCTCAAGTTTGAGATCATTGGTCAGTCAATTTCTCACCCTCCTGCCTGCTCGCTGAGTTGACATTGGCGACCCCTGAGGAGGGCACAAATCCCACCTCACATCATGACCTTGCCAAATCTATGACTCTCCTTCCCCGATAGCCTTGGCCTTCTTATTCTGTCCCTCAAATGACTTCTTGCGTGGATGCTAAAGGGGTGAACATAGCGCGTGAGAGCTGAGCGTGACTCCACTATGGGTGTAACAACAGAAACGCAGATGTGTTAAAGCCCTTTTTACGGCCACATGATCGAGACACGCCATCGTCTTGGGTGCCCTTTCACCCATTTACCCAGTCGGTCTCAGCGTAGTCAAACGATCAAGAGTTTGGCCTGCCCATGGCTTCGTTTTCGTAGGCTTCATTCTAGGACCACATTCATTTTCTTGCAAATCAACAAAATCATTAATAATGCGATGCAAAAGTAGAAGTGAATGTGAAAGTATTTAAGTTTAAAAGCCACTGTTTTGAAAACATATTAGCATACTGGTCTAAACATCCAAATCCAAATGCTATGAAACAGTGCATCCTACCCGACCCTTCCTTTCCATGTGAATACTGATGAGTAAAATTCGTTGTTGGTCGTGGTGACGAAAGTGCAGGAAGTGGCTCATTTGTAACTCATACCGTGGAGAATGAGGCTATTCTAGTTTCCTCGAAACAAAGACCACTGTCGAAATTCCCTACTCTCAGCGCCACGTGTAGGCTGGAGTTGTAGGCTTTCTCTCCACTGATTTCAATTAACCCCACACAGGTTGGAATGGTTTGGTCCTCAACTGGCGCATTGGTAGAGGTAGCGTGGCGTCGGTACCACGAAAATGGCACGTCGTAACTAAGTTGAGGTGAGGTCTACGAAACCGTCCCCTCGGAGGCGAACCATGTTGCTCCACCAGGGCCGAGAATACAATAATCGCCTACTTCCTGCTCGGTAGGACCATGTGCGAATGGAGTGCGTTGACCGTCTGCAGTATGGACCCATTTCCTCGGCTTACACACCACTTGAACGAGTGTGTGTCAGGCATTGTGTGAGCTAGTGAAAAGCGGCCTCTCCTTCTGCCATCAAAGCATTCATTTCATCCATACGAAGAGCTATTTCAGTGACACTGAGGAGTAGAATATCCGCCGGATATCACGCGGCTTTTAAGGGGCCTGCGTCTCATTCCACTGCCAACCACCCTTCAACGAGGAGAGATACACTTCGTGGCAATAGGTTGGCATGATGAGGTACAAAAAGAACCGAAATCCACATCAACATGTGTCCTTCATTTAGAAGAGTAGGGCTACTCAGTAGTCCAGCATGGGTGGATTTGTGCGACTGCTGCATAGAAAGAC
>LWMJ02000490.1:0-50801 GCA_001693035.2 Taenia asiatica | reverse complement strand
CCCCCAAGCCCTCTGGTTCCAGAATATATATTCTGCCTAGTACTATGTGCACATGTATCTGACACATGATCGAAAATGCAAAAAAAACCCTAATTTCTACGTTTAGCAACACTACCCTCTATTGCAGCCTATCGTACCTACCAGGCGCCATTCCCCGTGCTATTGATCCCAAGGTCAATCAAGTGGAGTGGGTGCATACATGCATGCTAATAGACCATAGGTCAGCCAGCAAACTTTAGCACAGGTCTATGTAAGCCACGCGCTCCACGTCTTTGCATAGGAAACTTGTGCAAATATTCGCATTTGACAATGTCTTCCAAATTTTTAACAAATACTCCTTGAAACGCAAAGAAACTAGCAAATGTCACGCATTTTTAATGATTCAATTTGTTGATCTAGTCATCTTTTACCTCTCTAATACCAGGGTATGCTTTTGCGAAAGAGATGGTGATTTGTTTTAAAGCGCGTTTGTCAACAAGTCTCTATGGCAACCTTGGAGCGCATATTTTACTGGTGCATATGGTCAACAAGCCCGATTATATTCTCTAACTCTAAACAGCCAGAATGGTATAAGTAAAGATTATCCTAAAAATTTTTAGTATCAAAGAGTCTTAAAACACAAAAAGAAGGACGTAGAGGAAGACACTTTCTTTCTACCATCCATTGAACCGAAGCGTGTGAAGCCCACATGGGCAGGAACTTCACCATCATTCATAGATTCAAATAAGCGCACATTAGGACCTCCCATCGCAGTCGATGTCATAGGTTTTGTCACTAATAGTAAGTTGGATTTCTATTTATATCCTCTTCTGCTTGTGATTAGTTTCGGGTAGTGGCTGTTTTACGCTTTGTGATTATGCACCGTTCTTGTACCGCTTATTAAGGTCGGTTGAGACTTTTTTGACATCCTTTGTGCTATTCTTGAGCTTTGAATGGTCCTGTTTTTAGTTAGGTTTCACCATTTAGTGTTTTCCGGCTAGGGCAAATGCGATGGATTATTTATTCCTGTACTAAACCACAATTCTGATTATTGACTTTTAACTACTCTGACTTCGCATCATGAAAAGCCTGTGTTGATTTATTCTTGTTAGAAAGTGCTCCACTTCTTTCATATTTCGCAGCTGTTTGTTTGCATTTCATTAGCATTAGTAGTGTTCTATTTCTACTTCTTCCTATTCAAAATAAACTTTTTTAATCGGATGAGGTCTACAGATGTGATTTTCATTTCAACACTGGCTCTCTTGAGATCTTAGCAGCCTAAAATCCTACCTTACGGTACTTTTCAAAGGCACAACAATCTATATTTTATTGTTTTTCACTGTTCCAGGTCAACTACCATTATTCAAATTCACATTTACACACGGGACCGCATTTACCGTTCTGCTTTTCAAATGAAAAAATTGCAATGCTCTTGCACATTTTTAATCAATTCTGTTGGAATTCCTTAATAATCTTTTAAGTGGATTTTTCTGGTATTTCCTGGGTCATAGGATTGACACACTCCTGCTAACTTATCTGAGTTGAAGCTGTATCTTGACCCATTTGTAGCACAAAATCTGGCTATCAAACCGTTAGCCTTAATGTTTTGGTAACCTTACTACAAACTCATTTTGCGTGCTTTAGTGGTCCTTTACACATTTCTAAGACAATTTAAGTGGTAGTTTTAATATCAAACAGCTTCTAAACTTTAATTAGCATACTGCAGATTTCATCTTCCGAAGCAGCTAATCTTTTTTGCTATAGCATACTCACTCAAGAAACGTTTCGTAAATTTTTTTCGCCGTAAAGATTTGTACAATTTCTGCGTTACTGGGGCCAAGCCAGCGGTGGTTGTAAAAGGGCTAGCACTTCTCGCATATTTTACATGTTATTAGATTACAGACACTGCACATGGGTAAAAAAATCTGGATTCTTTTACTAACTCTATTTTCCATCTTTATTGTAAATAACTGGTCAGATATTCAGCGTTTGGAGGAGTGTTTGTGAATCATGACAACAGCAGTAATTCTAAAAATCTTTACAAATTTTACAATAATTTGTTCAGAACTGTAAAGATGCAGCAAAAATACCACTATTCAAAAAGTTCAGCGTCCTACCTCCTAGCTTTATCAATTCGTAGTCTATTAAGAATTGTATATTTTATTCTTCGCTTAATAGCGAAATCGTCACCTCTTTTGGAGCGCTCCAGGAAAGTCCACAAGTCGAAAGATGATGCCAAGTATGAGGCAAGCAAACGCATCAAAAAGGAACGGGAATCTTTTCGGAAATACCTAGTTGATATTATCACGTATGCTATTACAACTAAGATCTTATATTTCATCCCTTACGTAGCGATGGAAAGCAGCCTCTCTTTGAGAGCTATGTCAGCAGGAATCTTCCACCACTGAATGAAGATGGAGCTGGAGCTGGCGTCAGTAGGCGGGAGAGGAGCATTGCTGTAGGAGGTTCTGCCTTTGTCATCATTCAATTAAAATAGAGATATTATTATTACATATACAATGGTATTGACACAGATAATGTCGCTCCTATGGAGGAAAGCTGGATGACAAATATGAAGAAGCGTATCCGTCCTTCTGTGCAGGTAGCATCCAATAAATCTCCCAATATATTTGTAAAAATCCATTGCACCGGACCATCGAATATTCCAACAAACGCCTTTAACTTGTTACGATAACATGGATGGCTGTTTCTTTCATTTAAAGCGGATAACTGTTACAGTGGTTGATACAAAATAATCCAAATGAAACTAAGTCCTGGCACCAAATGTAACTATCCTTATTTTCTGACAGGCAGAAGCAGATGAAAAGCTGATGGAACAAATTGAAGATGAGATTCGTGAGGACTATCTGTTGAGCGTAAAAAAGGCAATAGTGGACTTTGTTCTAAAGGATCCCTCGGATCCCAACATAGACGGCCTCCACAATCAGGATATGGAAGAGGCTCTTGCAAAGTTGGAACACCGTCGCGAGTTAGAGGTTGTGCCTAAGCCGTGGCACACCTCCTTCCTCAATGCACAGCGCTTCTGTAGGGTACACTTGCATATAACTAATCGGTGTATGCTTCAAGTTCTCGATCTCTGGTTTTCACAATTTAAGTAAGTCCCTTAACTCAATGGTCAATTCAATTTCATGCTTCTTTGGGGAACTGAATGGTAAATAATTTCAAAAGCGCAGTATACTTTGATGTATGAAATCGGTATTTAAGCATTGGACTTAAATCCCTTAGGCCATTGGAAAGTAGCTCAAACTCCTTAATTTACCACCACTACATCCATCACATCTGACTGCTTCCAATCTTGCGGTTTTAGTGATCTTCGTCTCATTGATCCTCATGAATTCTACAAAAAGACCTCTGCAATGGAACTCTCCACATTCCAACATACATGTGTTAAAAATATAGACTCCGCCAAGGAAATACTACTGAAGAAGTAAGCTTCTCAAAGAAATCCTATCTGCTACTTTCAACTTCGATTAATAATGAAAGTCTCAAACGTGGTCACTGTTTCCAAGCTGTTAAGTCAATTTCTCTTATAATTGTCGATACTTGTTTCATTCACATTCCGATCACAAATTAACATATTTCTTTTGAATGAGAATGTGCATAATGACAAATGCCATTTGCAAGGCACTACCATTGTCATTTTTCAAACAACATGAAGCACAAATAATGTTGCAGTTGGTGATGGAATGGTCGACTCGTTCCCAAAACAGTAACTGTGTAGGACATGCCTTTTTTAAAAAGTGCCATTTTTTACTGAAAATCATCAGTAATAATGTTGGAACGTGGAGACCGTTTGCACTGAAGAATTTTAATGATAGCATTCCATTCGGCATTGTTAAATAATTATAATCCAATTTCGTAGGTGGCTAAACGAAGTACAGGGAATTTTTTATCAGGGCAACAGAAGGGGCTATGTGCCTGCCAACAGTGAAACGTCCAGACTGGAGGAGTTCTTTCGGTGTGCAGCCGTACTGATGACTGGTAGCTTGCAACTGTTGGGCTTTAATTCGATGCAGGACTTCACTCTCTTGCTCTGCAGTCCACCTGTAAGTTTGGCTGTCTTGAATCACTCTTTATTTGATTTGAACATAAACTAGCTTATCATTTTCCAGCGCTTATATGAGCGAATTACTGTGGATAAGCAATTTAGTGGACACATAAGTTTTGCAAGACCAAAGGTAAGCTGGGCATTACTTGTGGCCAAGTTGTTCTTCATTGACATCGTTTGCGATGAGGTCAATCAATTGAATTGATACTTTAGACCGATAGCTCAGAGCAAATGTCGGGGTTTATCCTTCGACTGGTGTTGGAGGATAAGCAGATTAAATTCGACCCAACAATAGAGGAGTTTGAAGAAAGCATGATGGGTCTGTTTGACAGGATGCTCCAGGTGGTTCAGAGTATTCCTCGTATTGAGACTCGCTTGTACGCTGATTGGGTGAGTGATAAACGAGCTGTCGGCTTAGCAAAATGCTTCACACGGTTACACCCACTGCTCGGGTTTTTACGGTTTAGCAAGGCGCTGCCGGGGAGAAGGTCACTCTACACCCCGTGATCCTTCCCGAGGTTTTTGAATCCTACAAGAACCAAGTCAAAAGTACACTCAAGAAAGAGTCACGTGGACCGGAGCATTATCTTCAAACTTATAATAAATACGAATCTCTCATAAACCGAAAGGTAGGTGGATTGCAATCAGAACTTTTTAAAGGCAAACTATCGAAAAAGTGGTTTCAGTTTGTGCATCCATTAAATACGGTGTCAGTCTAGCATATAATTCGGTCTTGGCTACTTGGGATTTTTTCTTAAGATTCAAAGGATAAACTATTTGATCTAGGCTTCAAATAACCCGATTGGTTTGGACTTGTTACTAGGCCGAATCAGACATAGAAGCCCTTCTCAATCCGAGCGAGTCATCTTCGTCCGATTCGAAAAAAAAGCGTCAAGGGGATGAAAATGACAGTGATGAAACTGCTGAGGAGGACAACGAACTGGATTCTCTAGAGGATGCCGACGGAGAGGGCGAGAAGGACCGCACTCAGGGTACGGATAAAGCCCACGACGGGCCCAGGGGGCCCTCCTTTGACGATCTGACAGTGGAGCTGTTGCGCTATCGCCATCTTACCAAGCGGATCCAGTACGAGTCCCGCCGTATCATCCGCCTCGGCATGTTCGAGGTGCACGCGGACGAGTTGATTCGCGCTCTTGTGAAGAGGGCCGAGGGCATTGCTGACAAAGTCCTAGATCGCATTCTCGAGGAACATCGTAACCTCAACCGATCGTAAGCCGATTAAAATAACCCACAGCCTCTCCCACTGCGTAAATGCTTTCTAGGCTCCTAACACCATACTGAGACTTTTGATTTCTGAAATAGTAGTGAAAGAACCTTTTGCTTCATTTAGTTAGCGTTCCCTTGACAACGGATAGAAATATGCCCAAATCATTTCCAGCAGGTAATTCAACGCCGTAAGATACTTCTCGTGTAAATTTAATATCCATCTTGTAACTATCAGACGACCAAAAAGTTTGTGCTATTCTCTATGCGACACTTTGTAATGGCTTTTAGTAATTTGTGGAGTTTATGTTGCTGTTCACATGGATGCATGCAAAGTATAGATACGCGCCAGTCCAACATTTGTTCCTCTTCTAGGCGCATTTAACTCGCCGCCAAAACTGAAGTGTGCTAAAATCCTGAATCATAATGAAAAATCACTCAAATACACGTCTCGATAATGATGATCTAAGTGTCCCTGCTGTTTGGAATAAATTGAGAGTAGGGTGTCAAGAGCTTGCGGAAGTGTTTTTGCGTGAGTGGTGGAACAATTAGTGGTGGGAACTTTTCTTACGTGATGCAACCACGCCGTTGTTAGGACCTTCTATTTTTCAACACCGAGCCAAAGAAGATAACATTGGCTAACCGACTGATCTATTCACTGCCCACCTCACATTTCTACAAAATTGGGTCACTTTAATCCAAAAAGCCATACTTGCTTTGTGTGCGGTGGACGGTAGAGGGAATTTTTCCTTACGACTTTATCGCTGAGGGCTGAACGCCGATAACAAATGGGACCTAGTTAGCGCCAAACGACTCGATGGTCCGCCAAAAAAATTTTAGGTTAGATATGTAGAGCTAGTCCTGTTCTTACAAATAGGACAGTCATAAGAGCTGACTACGTACCGCGAAACGTTAGGATAGGCCTCTAGAGGAGAAGGGAGATACGAGCTCACCTTCATTCAGTGTATCTCTGTGATGATGTTTTTTTCCATTGATTTGAGGCTCACCTTGACATTGGGAAAATGACATGAGAAATGAGTGGTTAGGGATTGAAAGTGAGTTGGAAACGAGATGTTTTGTAGGAGTGAAATTGATTGTAATGATGACTGTTTTAACAGATGAGGGGGTTTTGGGCATTTTAGATGGTTTTTTAATTGTCATTATGTAAGTTGAACGAAACTGTTTGAAAATCTTATGGTATCTGAAGGGTGAACTTGAATAGGTAAGTTAAAGTTGGCGCTTACGAATCGACATACACATAGGCGATAGATGGAATTAACGTACCCTCGCAACAAAGGCAATATTATTTTTGACAAATGCATGTTTCTTCTAGTCTTATCCGACAATACGAGGATATCGCATCAAAAGCCCTATCGATTCCTGCCAGTACGGCCGAAATGATGGATTTGATCGAGTACGTCAAAAAGACAGAAACTGTTACCATGGCACGAATGGAGCGTGAGTTGGACCATTCCAAGGATCGACTTCTCTTTCTCATGGATCATGCGCAAATGAATCCCTCGGACATGCGAATGATAGGTCAAGTCTTCGAGTGGCATTCACGCATGGTTGACATTTTTGATGAGCATAGAAATATAATGCGCCAGAAGCGCATTGAGTTCGAAAACAATCTGCGCTATCGGAGAGAGCGGTTCCATGAAGAATTGGATAGCTATCGAAAACAGGTTGAAGAATTTCAGCATTTTGGAGACATGCAAGAAATGGTGCGCTACCTTAAGAAAGCACAAGCTCTGGACGAACGACTAGAGGTGGCCTTGACCAAGGTTGATGCTTTCAATGCTGAGGAGACCGCCTTTGGTTGGACCTTGACCAACTATCCCCTGAGATTGGAAACCCAGAATATTCTAAAGCCCTACCTCAGGCTTTATGAGACTACTGTGGATTTCAATAACAAGAGCAAAGAATGGATGGATGGTCCTATGGAGAAGGTGGATCCCGAGGCTGTTGATGCCGACGTTGCAAACTACCATCGGACTTTGTTTAAGCTAGAAAAGACATTTGAACAGGTTCCAGCCCCACGGAAAATCGCCAGCAAAGTACGGCTCAGAGTGGAGGAATTTAAGGAACACCTACCGCTGGTGATGACACTGTTTAATCCAGGTTTAAAGGAGAGACATTGGCAACAGATTTCCGATGTTGTGGGGTACACTCTTCGTAACGAGGAGGGAATGTGTTTGGCCAAATTAATAGATATGAATCTCGAAAGCTTTATCCCCAAGTTTGAGGCCATCTCTGAGGCCGCTACTAAAGAATACAATTTAGAAAAGGCTTTAGTTAAAATGAAGAAAGAATGGGAGCCGGTAAGAAATTATCCTACCTTGGTATTCCATTCATTTGAATTTGTACTTTATTTTGCTTTACACAGATTAATTCCAAGGCAACTTTAAGTAAAGCGCCTTTATGTAGAGGTCTTGAGTACCTTTAACTACTATTACCTCTTCAATGAGTCCATGCATCTCTACATAATCCGAAAAGTCCAAATCCAGGTTGTGTGGTAAATGCTGTGAGACCAAGACATGACTTGAAGCTGAGTAGCTCGTGAAGGTTCCGTAATAATCCTTCCAAGCAGTGGTTTGACACAAAACACTTGGTTTCCAATTTTGATGACTGTAAAAGTGATGTTCTGAAGTGTTTATTCGTACCCATTTATTCAACTTTAGGAATTTAAGGCAATGAAAATGGGTCATATTTGATAGATCCTTGCCTGATACTCTTCATTTCGGCTTCCAATTTGGTCATTATTTCAGATGTTTCGGTTTTCATTTTAGAGTCGCAACATCCTTATCCACTCCTAAAACATTGCTTTCATTGGAATACTTTTTTTCTTTTCTGCATTAAGCTTGAATTCACACTCTTGCCGTATCGGGACAGTGGTACCTACATTGTATCGGCGGTTGATGATATTCAGCTTATCCTCGATGATCACATTGTGAAGTCACAGACAATGCGTGGATCGCCCTTCATCAAACCCTTTGAGAATGAAATAAGGTTGGCATTCTCCGTGCCTTTCATTACTGAATTCAGGCTCACTGATTTTGGAATTGGCTAAAACTTAAATCCAAGGATCGTTGTCTCATGGGTAAAAGGAAAATCACTCATACAAATCATGTAACTATAAGTGTATACCTTCTGGGACAATTATCACTCAAGCAAAAGGTTCGTTAGGGGTGTCACGTATGCGTGACGCGACTATCTTTGTCAGAATTTTACAAATGGTTGCTCTGGGTCTTATCGAACACACTTTTTCTGGATTTGAATAACTGAAATATGCAGAATGTTACGCACCGTGAACTTGCTAACCCAAGTTGGCTGGATGTTTTAGTTTGGGATTGTTTGTGGTCCGTTTTTCATTTACACCGCCTTTGTTTCTTTTTAAGGGAGTGGGAATCAACCCTCGTACTAACTCAAGATGTTTTGGATGCCTGGCTCAAGGTGCAAGCGACATGGCTCTATCTAGAACCTATCTTCAGTTCACCAGACATAATGGCCCAAATGCCGGACGAAAGCCGCAAATTCACGTCTGTGGATAAGACGTGGAAGGAGCTCATGAAGCTCGCTGTCGCTGACCCGCATGTTCTTGCCGTCATCAAAATAGATAAGATGCTAGAAAAGTTACGCAAGGCGAACGACTTCCTCGAGATCATCCTCAAGGGTTTGAATGCATACTTAGAGAAGAAACGTCTCTGTTTCCCTCGATTCTTCTTCCTCTCCAATGATGAGTTGCTCGAAATCCTCTCCGAGACCAAGGATCCAACTCGTGTACAGCCTCATCTTAAAAAGTGCTTTGAAGGCATCGCTCGACTTAACTTTACCGAGGATCTGGAAATCACACACATACGCAGCAGTGAAGATGAGGTGGTTATGTTGAAGGATGTTATCTCAACTGCAAAGGCACGTGGAGCGGTCGAGAAGTGGCTTATTGAACTGGAAAGCGATATGACCGCATCGGTACGCTTGAATATCTTCAATTGCCTTGAGGACTATGTCAAGAATACAAGAAAGAACTGGGTGAAGCATTGGTGCGGGCAGGCTGTTCTGGCCATCACGATGACGTATTGGACCTCTAATTGCACTATTGCCATAAATAAAGGCCTGAGAGAGCTTGCTTCCTACATGGAGGTATGACTTTAGATTTCATTTTGTGGATTTTAAAATGAAAAAGTGTCAGGCAGCGCTGTGACTGCCTGCGATGGCGAAGAGATGAAAGTAGTAGCCAAGATACCCAAGGAAGGTGCTTAACTTTGCTTAACTAAAACACCATCTAAATACCGCTAAAATTAAATTTTTTTGCAATGGTTACAATGTCACTAAGGTCTATCCTTGTAACCAAGCATCTTTCTTTAGTAATCTTCTCAATTCCCAGCTTTTTTTGCCACTTTATAAGTACATACTTTCAAAGAGAAAATAACCATTAGCCATTCGCTCTACGCAGGAGAATACAAGACAAATTGAGGAGATTGTTGAGATGGTGCGCGGCAAACTTTCAAAGCAGAATCGGACGACACTGCAGGCCCTGAT
The DNA here is from genome assembly GCA_001693035.2 of Taenia asiatica. Lineage (NCBI taxonomy): Eukaryota > Metazoa > Platyhelminthes > Cestoda > Cyclophyllidea > Taeniidae > Taenia > Taenia asiatica. The sequence goes on along the minus strand of LWMJ02000490.1, from coordinate 40,990 downwards.
CGTCCTGACCGTGCATGCGCGTGATGTGGTGCAGACGTTGGTGGACGAGAAGGTCAAAAGTGATACAGAATTCCCTTGGCTCAGTCAACTACGCTACTATTGGGAAAACGACCAACTGCAGACACGTATGATCAACTCCACTCTTGCGTACGTCAATTCCATCTCTCTTCCCACTGCCTCTCTTGCTTGTTTGCACAAACTTGGAGCATTGTAAATGAATACTTGGAAGTCCTAAACAAACCCACCTCTCTTTGGATGACGTTTTCATAATTTCAGTTACGGTTACGAGTACTTGGGAAATACCCCTCGTCTGGTCATCACTCCACTGACAGATCGATGCTACCGCACACTGTTTGGAGCGCTTCACCTGCATCTGGGTGGTGCTCCCGAGGGTCCCGCAGGCACAGGTAAAACGGAAACCACTAAGGATCTTGCCAAGGCCGTTGCCAAGCAGTGTGTCGTCTTCAACTGTTCCGACGGTCTTGACTACATCGCGCTGGGCAAATTTTTCAAGGTAAGTGTGCCTATATGAAGCTAACCTATATATTTAAAGAATAGTAGTTGATTAGTTATTTTTAATTATTTGTTTAAGTGCAGAGCTCATTCAAGTCACTGTAATTTAGGAGAATATGGGAAATGATGCATATAAAATAGTCAAAACATGGAATTTTGTCCCATGCTACTTTTATGTTGCGGTATTTTTTGGCTTCTCCAGGGTTTGGCTTCTTGCGGTGCTTGGTCGTGCTTTGATGAGTTCAACCGCATTGATTTGGAGGTGTTATCTGTTGTTGCCCAGCAGATCTTGACCATTCAGATTGCTATAAATTCTGGAAAAGATAAACTCGTTTTTGAAGGCACAGAACTCACCCTCGATCCAACATGTGCTGTCTTCATTACCATGAATCCAGGATACGCTGGTCGTTCAGAATTACCGGACAACTTAAAAGTATTCATTTAATCCCCTTCGCTTTCCCACTATTTTACTTTGAGGCTTAGTAGTGTGCTATCCACATTTAAGGCCCTCTTCCGTTCGGTGGCAATGATGGTACCAGACTACGCAATGATTGCTGAAATTTCACTGTATTCCTGTGGATTTGTCACTGCTAGACCATTGGCTGTCAAGATTGTTGCCACCTATCGGTTATGCTCTGAACAGCTCTCTAGCCAACCTCACTACGATTATGGCATGAGAGCTGTTAAATCAGTGCTCACTGCCGCTGGCAACTTGAAGGTGGGTGAAAGCCGCATCCTCATAGAACTTCTTTGACATAAGCATAATTTCGCCATCTGGTAATCAACAAGTTGCTACCGTACGATGCTATCTATCGATGTATTAGTTCAGTTTTGCATTAAAGTACTGAGGATTATGTTCCTGCATTTTTTGCCCTAGCTCCAATACCCAAATGACAATGAAGACGTGTTAATGCTCCGTTCCATAATCGATGTCAACTTGCCAAAGTTTTTAAACCATGATTTGCCCCTCTTTCACGGCATCACCTCTGACCTCTTTCCGGGGATCAAATATCCCGATCCCGACTATGCGATTCTCAATAACGCTGCTAAGCGCGCCTGCAATCATATGAACTTACAATGTACAGATTTCTTTTTGACAAAAATTCAACAAATTTATGAAATGATGATTGTTCGGCATGGATTCATGATCACCGGCTATCCATTCGGTGGCAAAACAAGTGCTTATCGGGTGCTTGCAGAAGCCCTGGGTTATATCTGCGAGCAGGCAAGTTGAACATTGTGTCGCCTGCACATTCTAAATGTCTTCATGATTAATTTGCCTCTCTTTGGTTGTTCAGGGTCTAATGGACGAAAATAAGGTTCAGATTACAGTACTGAACCCAAAGTCCATCACAATGGGCCAGTTGTATGGTCGATTTGATCCAAACTCTCATGAGTGGTCTGACGGTGTTTTGGCTGTCTCCTACCGAGCTTTTGCAGTGTCTCAAACTCCTGATCGAAAGTGGTTGGTGTTTGATGGTCCCGTGGATGCTGTCTGGATTGAGAACATGAATACTGTTTTGGATGATAATAAGAAGCTTTGTCTCATGTCTGGTGAGATAATCCAACTGGCACCGACCACCAATCTCATATTTGAGCCAATGGATCTGGAAGCCGCCTCCCCAGCCACGGTCTCACGATGCGGTATGATCTACATGGAGCCCAGTAGTCTTGGCTGGCGACCAATTATGCAAAGTTGGTTGGCCAAGCTACCTTCTGGAGTGAAAGAGACTCAAAAGAAGATTATTGAAAACATGGCCGAGCGCTTTGTCGATGCAGGTCTGACTATGGTCCGCAAAGGTTCTGGAAAGGTATTAAAATTTTTTTTCTTTTTTTATCAGCATTTAGGGGCTTTTCTGTCCTAAGTGTGTTTTGTTCTGTTGCATAGGAACTCTCACCAACAACAGACATAAATTTGGTCAGAAGTCTCACCAACCTTATTGATTGTCAGCTTGACGACTTTAAGGACCCCGATGTTATTAGTTACAATGGTGAAGACAGCATCAACTGCATTATAGAGGTACGTCTCTTCACGTGGTTGTTTGTGCCTTGGTGCTAGAATTGTATTAACTTAGCTATAACACACAAGCGGAGAGCCACTTAATGTATGTTAACATAGCGAAGTGTATAATTTGTGCATAAATCCCGGGATATCCCATTCTCAGTACGCATAATCAGGTTGAAATCCATGATCACTCACAAAGCAGTCTCTTGTACTGTCGGTTTATAATCGTGTTATCCATTCATCATGGAGACTGCTGTTCTTTCCTCCTTTTCAGTGCATCTTCCTATTCTCCTACGTGTGGTCAATTGGTGCCACGAAGGATGAAAGGGGTCGCAAACGCTTTGACAAGCTGACCCGCGAGCTCATGAATGGGGGCATGACGGAGGACACCCAGCGCTACCTGGCTTTTGTGGAGCAGGTCCCTCCTCCCATGGAGGACTACAAGTTTCCTTTCCCCATCAAAGGAAGTGTCTACGACTATCGTCTCGACTTCACTGTACGTAATTCGGTCAAGTGTAAAGAGCAGAGGTCAAGCAAGTTGTTTGGTTTCAAAGATACCCAATTTTTAACACATGAATTTGCTAGTTATGCTCTGCTATCAAAGAACAGTTTCCCTACAAAATGTGTTTTACTTTTTAGATTAATAAACCCAACAAGGATCAGGTAAGTTGTGGATCACGCTACAATAGCAGTTTTAAAACAAATTAGATTCTTCGCTATTTTATTTTTAACTACACACTATAGACAAGAGGTCAGGTAAGCACTTGGTGTGTTTTTGGTCTGCTTTCCTGTGGTTTAAAAGTATGTTTGGGAGATTGTTTCTCTCCAGAATGTTTACTTGAAATTCACGCTTCCACTCCACCGCAACTTACATTTTACCTTACATTTTACCTACTTTTTTAGGCACTGAGAGATGATGAAGATGTGAGTCAACTTCATTTTATTCAGTTGCTCATCACCTTTACTTCATTCCTAAAACCTACTGTATCAGATGTTTTTCCTATAAAATATTTTTGAAAGAATTCAAGAAGTGTGTATTGAGTTAAAGTATGTCTTTGATCAACAATGTAAGGGTAGTGGGTCGTCGCCATACTGTTTTGGGCATTCTATTTGGTCACGTGAGTAAAAAGCCAGTGTCACATTTGATCTTTCCTTTGATGTCGTGTTTCCCACATCGAGAGGCGCTCATGACGTTGTGGTACTGGTAGAAATAAGACCGGTGCATGAGTGTCATAGCATGTCAACCTGACACCCCAGAGAGTCGATTGTCAGTATGTGGAGTGAGATTGTTGCAGACACGATCTAATGTAATTTTTTGCTCCTCCTTTAGCTTGAAACGGTAAGTCATGGCGATTGCTTTATGGCGCTTTGGTTGGACAACTGAATTCATTCAAACTCTGTCTCCAGACTGCTCCAATAACAGTAGACGAAGCCGAGAAAAATGAGGAGAGCACTGTAGAAGTAAGTTAATTTTCACTTCAAAATTACAATGACTCGTAAAAAATGGAGCGTTTTGTAATTTTTTTTACGTCATCCGAATTCCGTAGAAATTTTCTCCATTTGCCCCAAGTGACCTCAGTGTCTGCACTTTTGAGCCTGGGTTTACTATCTTAAATTTGCCATAATTCTGAGACTTTTTGCGTGCCTTGCTCTGAAGCTATTGCATGCTTCTGAAAATCGCCTGCATAGTGTGTAGACTTTATTACACATTGGGAAAGGAAATCACCTAACTTTAAAATAGAACTAATTAAATGGCATTTAACCGCGCATTCTACTACTTTGCCAAATCTCCAGTCTATTACAGTGAAAGGGTTGCTAAAAGTGCATGAAACTACTAATTTGGATGTTTCAGTATCCGGTGAAGTGGACACAATGGCGCGAGGTTGTTCGTGCCATGCCCCCCATTCCTAAGGACGCCACTTTCAACGAGATTATTGTCACCACGGTGGATACCGTGCGAACGGTGAAGCTGCTTGACCTTCTCGTGAAGCACCGCAAGGCCTGTCTCTTTGTCGGTCCCACAGGAACCGGAAAATCCTGCTATATTGTGGTAAGTGTCCGCTTACTCTATCCAATCTTTGACCCCTTCACCGGCTAGTTTGGGATAGTGTTGTAGAAACTTCTCACATTGATTTGAATTTCAGGGGAGAAGGCGACCCGTGTTGAAATGCAAGGCTAGCACCGACTTATTCATTAAGCATATTGACACCGTTGAAATTCTACAAGTCCTGCCGTTAGTAAGGGTCTTAATTTACTTTCAGCAGAAGTTACCGCGTCTGAACAAAAGAGAAACTTACTTGTGTGAAGTTTCCCTAACTACGCTCCCTTATTTGTATTTACACTTCGCTTTTATACTGACGTTTGATGAATTCTTGTCTTTTAGAACTTTCTTTTTAACATTCTGGATAAAAACGTATACAAACCAAACGTAATCAACTTCTCGGCACAAACCAGCGCCAATCAGACGCAGAACATGATAATGGGTAAGTTGGATCGACGCCGAAAGGGGGTATTTGGACCGCCCGTGGGGAAGAGAATGATCTGTTTTGTTGACGACTTAAACATGCCTGTTCGGGAGGTCTATGGAGCCCAACCACCTATCGAGTTGCTCCGTCAGTGGCTCGATCACGGTAATTGGTGAGTGGCTACTCCTTCCCATGAGACCGTTCCATAGCCCGATTCCCCTAATCACCGATCTTCGTTTTTGTTCATGCATTTATCACCGGCTAACCTAAGAGTTTAAATGTAATTTAAAAGCAACTTTTTTGTTAAACAAGTGTGTAATACCGGGTGACAGAAACGTACTGATTGTCGGGTGTTTTTATGTATCACTCTGACGTATCGTTTATCTTCCGGATATGCGCGAGGCATGGAAACTAGCCATCTTTGTTCTGCCTAAATAGGTATGATTTAAGGGATAACTCGGTTCTGAAACTGATCGACCTACAGTTTGTGGGTGCAATGGATCCACCGGGCGGTGGACGAAATCCTGTGACGCCTCGATTTCTGCGGCATCTGAATACAATCGCGATTAACGATTTCTCCGAGGATACTATGAAAACTATTTTTAACAAGATCTTGAATTGGCACTTTATGGTCCAGTAAGTCATATCACCATGCAGTAGGCAAAATTTTCGGTTTGTCATTATTGAGGCAAGTTTTTGTATTTCAACGGGATCATGATCACTTAAGTGTGTACCAGTTAGTCACAAAGGCTATTCCATATGCGCATGCGATACCGGCCACGAATGTTGGCCAAACTTTCATAGATGGATGGAAATTGATTTACAAAAATTGGTATAATTGTTGGACTCTACAAACGAGTGAAATATTATTTTCTTTCACGATTTATTTCGAAGCTTACATGCGTTTAATTTTAGCAATTTTCCGAAGGACTTCAGTTCAGAATTAGCTGAAATGTTGGTGAACGCCACCCTTGAAGTTTATCAACAGGCCACTTTGAATCTGCTGCCGACACCGGAGAAGTCGCACTACCTCTTCAATCTGCGCGACTTCAGTCGTGTCATTTACGGCGTGATGCTGAGTCGGCCGGAGTCAATAGCTGTCCCGATTGCATTGAAACGCCTCTGGCTTCACGAGGTACACCGCGTCTACTACGATCGTCTTATTGACGACTCGGATCGCTCGTGGTTCTTTGAGACCGCCAAAAGTGTTCTCAAGGATAAACTGGATGTTGATTTGAATGCACTCTGTGGAAATCTTGCTGATAAAAGCGGTGAGGTAATTATATCTTTATCAACCTTACGACAACTATTTTTCTATATTGAGCAGATTCTCTGGAAATCTCACCTACTTATTTATGAAATATTGATGTATTATTTGAAGCGCACATATAAAGTCCTACTTTGGTGTGTAGGGCTTCCATTGCACTTCTCGTTAGGCTATTCTGTTCTGTTATGTTTGGGTATAGTACAAAACTGAGATCATGTTAATAAATGAAATGACGTGTGAGATTCGGCTTTCATGTCCATGACCTTTTACCGTCAGCGTACACTTCGTCAATTACTGGTATCTTATAGGTCTCCTGAAATTTATTGTGACCTGCGGTGCATGAAATGGATATTTTAACTCCTATCTAACACTTACAAAAGACAATAGTTAAGTGTGAATAATTTCATAAAAAGTAACTGAAATGAGTCTAATGTTGATTGTGAAAACAATTAAAGGAAAACGCACAAACAATGCGATTGTGCTATGGCACGATCTAGCTTTGAAATCGCTGAAAGGTGGTTATGATTCAGCCCAGCATTTTTATTTGCACACTCCTTTTTTTCTCATCTATACTCAATTAAAAATACCTTATGGCCTTGAGTATCCACCCATTTTAGGTGACCCAAGATAGTTTACGCTCCCTAATGTTCTGTGACTTTGTGGAGCCAAAGGGCGATCGACTCTACGTGGAAGTGCCCGATGTTGAAGCGTTACGTAAGATTGTGGAAGGTTTCCTAGATGAGTACAATTCAATGAGCAAGAAACCTATGAATCTGGTCCTGTTCCGCTTCGCTATTGAGCATGTTTGCCGCATCGCCCGGATCCTTAAGACACCAAGGTCTCACGCCCTCCTCGTTGGTGTTGGGGGCTCCGGAAGACAATCTCTTACCCGCCTTGCCGCTCACATCTGCGACTACGATCTCTTTCAAGTAAATCAAAAACGCTCACTATGCCTTCTTCTAATAGAGGATCTAAGGATATTCTTGGTCCGAGGACAATTACATCTTTTGGTTCTTGAACAGCATTACTTCAGATCGAACATACCTTTCACAGACCATGGTAGTTGATTTGCTCTAGGATCCTGTTAATAGATGTGTTAAATGATATTAGCTACTGAACCTGTACAAATGTGCCTGTGTTACTGGTAAATATCGAACACTACCTCTCAACATGGCACTCTTTTACTGCATTTGTCAAGTTCAAGTGTCTAATTTGCCCTCCAAAACTCGTAAAGGCCATCCTTTATTGTCTAGGTGGAACTATCCAAATCTTATGGCATGAACGATTGGAACGAAGACCTCAAACGCATCTTGCGAAAGACCACAGAGACGGAGAATCACGGTGTCTTCCTCTTTACTGACACTCAAGTGAAACAGGAATCATTCGTGGAAGACCTGAACAACCTTCTGAACGCTGGGGAGGTGCCCAATCTCTTCCCACCCGATGAGAAGCAAGAAGTGTGCGAGAAAATGCGTGTCCTTGATAGGCAGCGCGACCGAAGCAAACAGACCGACGGCTCGCCTGTGGCTCTCTTTAACTACTTTATTCAAAAGACTCGAGATCAGCTTCATGTGGTCCTTGCATTCAGCCCCATTGGCACTGCCTTCAGGCAACGGCTCAGAATGTTCCCCTCGCTGGTCAACTGCTGCACAATAGATTGGTTCCATGCACGTCCTCATCCATTACTCCTACCTAACTTTGAACCATTGAATGCCCAAATTTAGCTATGTATAACTCATCCGTTAGAATAAGTGATTATTAACATATTTCTAAAACATCCGTCCAAGAAATCAAAGATAGGACTGCTCTGTGTTTAAATAAAAATTTGTCTTGTTCGCTTAGTCTTGGCCCGAGGATGCATTGACGGCCGTCGCAACGAGGCAGCTACAATCCGTAGAGATGTCCCCAGAAGTACGCCAAGGCTGCATCAATCTGTGCAAGTACTTCCATACAAGTACTCAAGACCTATCCATTCGATATCGACTGGAGCTGGAAAGACATAACTATGTCACCCCGACGTCTTACCTCGAACTCATCTCTACTTTCATAACACTTTTGGATGAGAAGAGGAAGTAGGTTATCTTACAGTACTTTTCTCCAAAATGTTTCAAAATCCCCTTCTGAGTAGAATTAACAAATGAATGGTTCCTAGATATCGCTGCGATCTATGTGGAATTTATCACTGTTAACGTAAAGTCTAATGTGCATTTTGAGTCAGACGTAAATTCAGAAAGTGGAATGTTAGAAGGTGGGTTTGCATAGTTAATGACGTTGGCCTCACTGTGATTACATTTGAGGTCGGTGCTGACACAAAAAAGTCGCTACGAGGTGGGTCTGGAGAAGTTGGGCAGCGCAGCAGAGGACATTACATTGATGTCGAAGGAGTTGTTAGAGCTGCAGCCGAAGTTGGTGCAGGCGAGCAAGGAGGTTGACGCCACCATGGCGATAGTAGAGAAGCAAAGCAGTGAAGCAGCCAAGCAGGAGAAGGTGGTGAGAGCCGACGAGGCGGTGGCTAATGAGCAGGCTAGCGCCGCGCAGGCCATTAAACAGGAATGCGATGATGACCTTGCTGGAGCCATTCCCATCCTCGAGGCAGCTCTCAAGGCCCTCGAAACTCTGACTCCAGCGGTACGTTTTCTCTAATTTCTCTTCTAGCAACGTTAGAACGTAAGCGTATTTCAAGAGCACATTCAAATGGGTTCCAAAATGATCTTCCCCGATCCTTACGCAGCACAAACTCATCGCTTGCTACTTTATTTGCAACCCATAACAAAATTTCACATTTCACTACCAAATATACTATGAATGAACTGACCAGCAAAAGTAAATTAGTTTTAGGTCCTCTTTTTTCCTTTGTATTTCTAAAACTTTAGTTTCGAACTGAGATAATGGACTTATTTTTTAAGAAATGCTAGCATACGTACGAAGACATGAAACTTGTGATTACCTTATTCAATTGTTGCAGGATATAACGATTGTGAAGACCATGAAATCGCCCCCAATGGGTGTCCGACTGGTTATGGAAGCAGTCTGTGTTCTGAAGGGTGTAAAACCAGACAAAATTAACGATCCTGGGGGTTCTGTTAAAAAAATTGATGACTTCTGGGGTCCATCTAAGAGACTCCTCGGTGACATGAAGTTCTTGGAACACTTGAAGACCTACGACAAAGACAATATCCCCGAGGCGATCATTAAAACAATTAGGGAGAAGTATATTCCTAATCCAGACTTCAAACCCGAAAGAATTGCCGTTGCCTCAACAGCAGCTGAGGGTCTATGCAAGTGGGTCATTGCCATCGACGCCTACGATAAAGTCGCAAAGATTGTTGCACCCAAGAAGATTGCTCTTGCGAAAGCTATGGCAGAATATAATGCCGCTATGGAGGCTCTCAATAAAAAACGGGCCGCTCTCAAGGTTGTACAGGACAAGCTCCAGGCCCTCACCAATGAACTAAACATTAACAAACAGAAGAAGATTGAGCTTGAAAATAAGGTGGATATTTGTACAAAGAAATTGGAGCGCGCTGAACAGCTAATTGGTGGCTTGGGCGGTGAGAAGCAGCGGTGGACTGATAATGCCAAGAGCCTTGGGGAACAATATACCACCCTTACAGGAGATATTCTCGTCTCCAGCGGAGTGGTAGCCTATTTAGGCGCATTCACTCCCACATTTAGGGCTGAGCAAGCGGCTGATTGGCTTGCAAAGGTCCAAACCTCGGTGATTCCTTGCTCCGACGTGTTCAGTCTTGTAGCCACTCTTGGTAGTCCCGTGGCTATCAGAGCTTGGAATATCGCTGGTTTGCCAACAGACGACTTTTCCATCGAAAATGGCATTATAACAACGTCAGTTTTTCATTCAAAGATGGTTTGTTGCCTGTGTCGTTCTGATAGCTACATGAATAACTTGGTGTTCTTATTATAGTACGGCGCGTAGATGGCCACTCATGGTTGATCCACAGATGCAGGCAAATAAGTGGATCAAGAACATGGAGAAGAAGAATAACCTGGTTATCGTGAAATTGTCAGACAGTGATTTTGTTCGAACTATGGAGAACAGCATTCAATTTGGGATACCAGTGCTACTAGAAAATGTGGGTGAGGAGTTGGATCCTGTGCTCGAATCGCTCCTCTTGAAACAGACTTTCAAGCAAGGCGGTGCTTTGTGCATTAAACTAGGGGATTCAGTCATCGAATATTCACCTGAATTCAGATTCTACATAACTACTAAGGTCAGTTTGTCTATTCATACGCTATCCTTTTTTTGCGTCTATCTATCGTTAAGTTAAACAGTAAAACTGGTTGTGGATTCTTTACAAGTAATATTCAATTTCAGTGTCATTGTTAGTCAATAATAGCAATGCATACACTTTTCTCTTCAGCTTCGAAATCCGCACTATATGCCTGAGGTTGCAGTGAAAGTCACCCTGGTGAACTTCATGATTACCAGCGAAGGGCTTAATGACCAGTTGCTAGGCATTGTGGTAGCACGTGAACGACCTGAGCTTGAAGACGAGAAGAACAAACTCATTCTTCAAGGCGCCGCAAACAAGAAGAAGTTGAAGGAGCTGGAGGATCAGATCCTTACTGTGCTTTCCGCATCAGAGGGCAACATTTTAGAGGATGAGAGTGCTATCCAGGTTCTCAACTCCTCCAAGGAACTATCTAATGAGATCGTGGAGAAACAGTCTTACTTTGAGGAGACAGAGAAGAAGATTGATGCTGCCAGGATGGGCTACCTTCCCATTGCCATCTATACCTCAGTTCTCTTCTTTTCCATTGTTGATATGGCTAACATTGACCCAATGTATCAGTATTCCCTCACTTGGTTCATAAATCTTTTCAACTTAGCCATTGAAAACTCGGACAAATCGGACGATTTACAGCAGCGGTTAGAGATTTTGAAAGATTACATTACGTACTCATTCTATTGCAACGTTTGTCGATCCCTATTCGAAAAAGACAAACTGCTATTCTCCTTCTTGCTGGTGATAAATTTAGGTAAGCATCGAAAAGAAATAAACGAGGCGGAATGGCGATTTCTCCTCACTGGTGGTGTTGGTCTTGACAATCCACACTCCAATCCTTCTTCTTGGCTTCCTGCAAAGCAGTGGGATGCCCTCTGTCGCATGTCAGCACTGCCAAGATTTACTAAGCTCAGGGAGAATTTCACTAGTCGATTGGCACAATATCAGGCAATTTATGATCATCCAAACCCACACACAATCCCTCTCCCCAGTCCCTATGACGAGAAGATTACAGACTACCTCGGTAGGATGCTCTTCATCCGCATTCTTCGGCCCGACAGGATGACATCTATCGTTCAGGACTATGTGGCTGACTATCTTGGAAAAAAATTTATTGAGCCGCCGCCATTTGACTTGCCTGGCTCTTTTGCGGACTCCAACAGTACCACGCCTCTGCTCTTCGTGCTCTCACCCGGCTCTGATCCCATGGCTGCACTGCTCAAATTTGCAGATGATATTGGTTTTGGTGGCACCAAGTTTGAGTCTCTTTCACTGGGTCAAGGCCAGGGCCCTATTGCCCAGAGGATGATGAGCAGTGCCATCAAGGAGGGGACGTGGGTTCTCTTGCAGAACTGCCATCTAGCTCCCTCTTGGATGCCCACTTTAGAGAAGCTTGTGGACGAGATCGAGCCAAACACCACTCATCCCGATTTCCGACTATGGTTGACCAGTTATCCTAGTTCCAATTTCCCTGTAACTATCCTACAGAATGGCGTCAAAATGACTAATGAGCCTCCAAAGGGTCTGAGGTTCAATCTCTGGCGGTCCTACCTGAGCGATCCCATCGCTGATCCGGAGTTCTTTTCCACTTGTCTCAAGCAGGGTACGTGGAAGAGAATGCTTTACGGTTTGATCTTCTTCCATGCCGTAGTGCAGGAGAGGAGGAAGTTCGGACCTTTGGGATGGAATAATCTTTACGAGTTTAATGAAACTGATCTGCGCATTTCTGTTCGGCAATTGCATATGTTCCTCAATCAGTATGAAGTGAGTATCCTTGTTAAAGAGTGTTTTAAATAGGGTACATTCGCATTACCCATTTGAGTCACATTTAAACTTTTTGTAGGGTGTTTTGATCAGGTTACTTTAAACACTTTTCTAGACGGTCCATTACGAGGCACTTCGATACCTGACGGGAGAATGCAATTACGGTGGTAGAGTAACGGACGGTTGGGATCGCCGCACTCTTATGACCATTTTGGAGAAATTTTATTGTCCCGCTCTGGTTGAAGATCCTTATTACAAGTTTGACGAAAGTGGACTTTATTACGTGCCATCCGAAAGAACCGTAAGCATGCGCCAACTTTTCCCACTACAAAACTGGGAATTTCTGTTGCACAGCTCTTTTCCTCAACCGGCATGCATCTGTGCTACCGGAATAATAAATCGAGTTGCTTCTAAAATCGGTAATGCTAAAATATTTTCATGTTCAAGCAGTCAAGCACTCTAAATTCCATTCGGAGTAATTATTAAGTCAGAGTTGGGTAGCACTCTTAAAGTGCGATACATTGCCATCTCTGATTCTGGTGTCGCAGCGCAGCTCAGATTTGTTGGTATAAACACAGAGGGGTGGGGTCTACTCCTATACCTTTGAGCATTCCTTCAACGATACTATAATGCTTAGCAAATTTCGCTAAACAGCGGTTTCGGTGCCATACATTAGGCTTTACATAACTCTGGATACTTCCTAGATTTGGGTTTAATAAAGAGGTATTCATCGGCATCCAATGACGCGAACTTTTTTGTTCTTCAGTATGAAGAGTACATTGATTTCATCAAGACGCTTCCACTAAATCCCTCTCCGGAGATCTTTGGAATGCATCCAAATGCTGACATAACCAAGGACAATCAGGAAACGGCATTGCTTTTCACTAGCGCCCTTCTCACGCAGGTTGGCACTTCAGTTTAAGTGGATACTATTTAATGGATGTGTACTTGCAGAATTTTTTATAGTATGTATTGGTGGCTTGTCTTTTCAAAATTAGTAACTTCTTTAGACTCTAATTCTCCACATCATAAATTTATACAATCCATGCACACTGGGTCTATCAAAGCTGGAAGGCATAGGAATTAACTTGCTTTGTTTCTAGTCCAAAGGAGGCTCATCATCAGGAGCCTCTCAGGATGAGGTCTTGGAAGACGTGACAGCGGGTATCCTAAATCGCCTGCCTGAAAGTTTCGACCTCGAGTTGACCTTACGTAAATATCCCACCCTCTACGAGCAGAGCATGAACACGGTTCTGGTGCAGGAGTTGACACGCTTCAACCGGCTGCTCGACATAATTCGGATCAGTCTGACTGACCTACGCAAGGCCATTAAAGGTCTGATTGTGATGTCACCCGACCTCGAGAACGTGGTCGTCTCCATACTCGAGTCTAAGATTCCCGCAATGTGGATGGCCAAATCCTATCCCTCACTCAAACCACTTGGCTCCTATATCAACGACTTTTTGCTTCGGATCCAATTCTTTCAGGTGTGCTTACTGATTTTATGTGGATACCCCCAAAATGGCGTCTGATCAAGGGTCATGGAATACGTTAGCTGCATCATTTCGATCTTGCTGTTTGAAGAAGTTGATGAGGACTCCACTCGTTCAGTTAGATGTCGTTGGTTGATGCTCAGTAGAAGTGTACACACGTTATCCTCAAAGGGTCTAAAATGTATGTACTGTTCTTGACAAGCTACGGATCAGTGAAGTAGTCGAGATGGGCTTTCGACACAACAATGTCAGACACTTTTCCTTGTGCTGCAGCGCTAGAGTGATGCGTCATTGTGTAGTGCCTTGTTATGTTTTTTTCCAAAAACTATACTCTTATTCCACTTTCACGAGGCTGCTAACGTCAAACATAATTTGAACCATTAAGCTGCACTGGTCTTAAGTCCATCAAAATTTCTTGAGATAGATCAAATTGGAGTGACTGCAATTCACAGACAAAATTTGCCCTATTTAGGAGTGGTACGACAACGGCGCACCACCGAACTTTTGGATTTCCGGCTTCTTCTTTACACAAGCCTTCCTTACTGGTGTGCAGCAGAACTACGCTCGAAAGTATGCGATTCCCATCGACTTGCTCACTTTCGATTTCGAGGTCATGGAAGACCAGGAGTTCAATGAACCACCTCCAGATGGTAGGTCATCCAAACCAATTTACATTGATTCAAAAATAAAACTACTTTTATCTTATTCTATTTAGTCCACTTAAGTAATTGTATTGCATTTTGGAATTGCTTAAATACCGTGAAGCTACAAAAATGGAGTGCTGAAGCTTAAGATCGGAAGATTTGTCAAGCAATGGGTTTCTAAAATAGAAAGGATGGATACTAATATGAGTTTCTACCTGAATTTTGGCCAATATTTGGTTTTCTTCTTAGGAGCCTACGTCTATGGACTCTTCCTCGATGGGGCCCGATGGAACAGAACCAAGAAAGTAGTTGATGAGTCGCTTCCAAAGATTTTGCAAGATTCTGTACCGACAGTAAGTGATACCGATGAAGTTTCACGAACTCGTTACCCCAACCTTTGATCTACTTTATGCCTATTAATCCGAAATAATAATTATGGCAATTTTGACCTTATTGAAAGGATAGTTATGCTCGTTCGGTATCCTTGTGGATGGATTAAAGTATGTTTATTGCGTTTGGATAGATACAGCTGATACCAATACAGAAGGCTGACCTTGTGCCACGTCGCACCTACCAGACTCCGGTCTACAAGACAAGTGAACGTCGCGGCGTCCTCTCGACCACCGGCCACTCCACCAACTTTGTGCTCGCTATGGATCTGCCGACGGAGAAGGCTCCAGAGCACTGGATCCTACGCGGAGTCGCTCTGCTTTGCCAATTGGACGATTAGCTACACTCTGCTCCTAATAAAGCTATTATGATATGCCAACCTATCTTGATGGCGCGAGAGACCTCCGTTCTAAATTATGGGGAATTGCTGGCACACCTCCTTTTCGGTCGGAAATTTAAACTCTAGATTATATTGTAGATCAACACCATGCATTTGCCTCCTTTCCACAGACCGTCTTAAACTGGATAAAGTTGCCAGTCTGAATAAGTTGCTAACCCCAATTCAATAGCACGGTTTGACGATGCTGGCCACCATGTTCACATGACTGGGTCACCAGCGGTAACCGCGCAGAACCAGACGCAGGTAAGTGATTTCTCTCAAGGTCTCAACGATTTTAACGATGGATGTGAAGAAAAAATAACTACAAATGCTCTGATGGGGTCTGAGAACCGGTGCACATTCCACCAGGCATCCATGACATTCGCCTAACTTGACTGGATGTGGATGGATTGCCATTGCCCAAGTTGAGGCAAAAATCAGCACCTGCCACTTTTAAAGGCTAACTTCAAAGCATCTCCAAATTTTTTCAGTTCCAAAATAGCAGGCTTAGCGTCGACGCTCAAACAGTACCGTCATATGACTTTCAGCATAACGAGACAGACGGAAATTTGCTAAAAAAACATGCAGAGAAGCAAACCTCCCACCTGCCCATGGTGTTTACCAAGGGCCTCAACGCATTTACCTTTGCCACCGCGGTATGTTCGTGACAAATGTGGAGAAATGGCACAATGTAGATAATCTTCCGGTGTATGAAAAGTCCCATTTCTGTTTCTGGGCGTGGTGGACAAATAATCACGCCCCAAAATCACAAACACCCCCTTGCAACGATTCAATTCGTCCACCCTTCGCAGCTTATTTTGATGTGAATTACTCACGAGGAATAAATATCGCGCTGCCGCTCGAACACGCCAACACAGCGTACCCAACTAGAAAATTTCACTGGAGTTCATAAATATACAGAAAGGTTTGCATTTTTAGGAAGAAAAAACAATAATAGGCCCAATGTTGTCAAATGCGTGTGCGCTTTTAACAAATGAAAAAGAGGGCTTGTGGTGGACACTGTAGAGGTGTGATTGATGGATGCGCATGTTGAAAGACAAATTCGAACGCTGCTGGGCAGGAGAGGCTATCTCAGGGTGTTGGGCAGATGTTTTTCAGCAGCGCTCCTCGACAGGAAACCATTGTAGACGATGGGGCCAGTGTGTCCCTCGTTGAGGCCCTCGGGTCGCTTAGCGGGCACTCCGAAGGTGACAGACTTCCCTGAGGCTTTCGTGCCCTCACTGAAAATGTTTTTGATTGCCTCCGCCTCACTGGTGCTGAGTTCCCGATTCCGAGGGAAGACCACATCGAAGGTGACTATGAGATTTCCCTTCTTGGCATTGTCATCGTAGTTGGGCATACCCTCGTTCGGTACACGCATTACTGCTCCAGGCCATGTCACTTGATTTTGATTTAGCGACACCTTGAACGGATTAGTGTAGAGTTTCGGTTAGCGTTACTGCGTGAGGATTAACTTAATTAATTTAGAACTACAACTCAGACACTCCTGAACAAGCGGTTTGGTTAATGAATAAACGGGACCATGAAAGATGCTATTCCAACATTTCTTAAAGCCAGATCGAAGATTTCTAAAAATGCACGAATTCGAAGGTTATGAAAGACCCAGATTCCAGTGAAAAGGCAAATATGCCTTACTTAGCGACGTTTTTTACATTGTAAATGTTATCTAAATTTTCAACTCTGCAATGTGACCTCCAAAAGGTTCCAAGAACAACGTCTAGCTGCCACAACAGGTAATGAAAGAAAATGCGCCACAAGAGCCTCTGCTAAAACCACTTAAAGGACAAATGAAGGAAATTTATCCAGAAGATCGCGAGGTGAATAGCGCATACCATAGTTCAGCGCATAAAGACATGCATTTTACTCAGTAACCAGGGGGATTTTTCTATAATCACGTTTAGAGAATAAACCACAGATTGGCATACCTTATGTCCATCCAAATGCGTGAGTTCAAATGCAAATCCTACCAACGCATCGGCAAGACTGATGGTCACATTTGTATAGAGGTCATCGCCCCGACGATGGAAAACAGGATGTCTGTAAGGAATAGCCTCGATTGGATCAATAGTCACTACAATTAGAGCGTGGGCGTTTCTACCCACGTTCAAATTCAAGTCTCATTTACAACTAGTCACATTTGAGAAGACAGAATACGGCGTAATTGGCCACGCTAGCGTTAAGAGGTTTTGATCTATCCTCTACCGCACTTATCCATTTAACGTCTTTGATCATAGGTATGCTCGAATCGCAGACTTTCAGAATCGTAAACTCAGGATGGTGAGAACAAAAAGGGAAACAATCAGGAGTTAAGTAAACAAACAGGAATTCAAAGCGATTGGCATACCAGAGAAGTTGATTTAAAACAAGAAATGAAAAATTAGTGTGATTTCAGCTCAGCTTATAGCTCACTTTCTCTGGCGAATGACAAACTTGAGGTCTCCATTGTCCCCATCGGTGTGTGGTTCGCCTTCATCCGGGAAGGAATAAATGTGGCCATCGGGAACCCCAGGTTCGATCTCCACCTCAATTTGTCGATCCTCAGTAACGAACCTAAGCAAAACATTGCATGTGCGCAAAAATCAGCATCAAAGTAACACCAATAGCTATGCTTGAACAAGGAGCCTACTCAAAATCGGAACACTGATTGCAAACGCGCTGCTGCAGCATTTGGAAGCGACCGGGGCCCAGATACTGGGTCTTCATTTCCATTCTACAATTGCACTCTCGTGTACCCGGTTTGGATTTTTTAACTGGCCTTGAACGAACAATTTCAATGAACTCGCCATTGTAGAGTTCTTCAAGGGAGGCCGGAAGATCAATAACAATATCGGCACCACGAACCTTGTCCTCACCGTGGGACATGTCAGGTCCACCACCAAACATCGAACTAAATATATTGGAGAATCCAAAGTCGGCAAAAGCATCACCACCACCATCGCCCTCACATGCTTTGATTCCTTGACCGGAATCGTACCGACGTCTCTTTACAGGATCCGATAGGCACTACACACCGAACGCATATAGATCTATAATCTCTACGAACCTCGTAAGCAAATGTGATTTGTTTAAATTTTGTTTCGGTTTCTGGGTCCTTATTTTTGTCCGGATGGTACTGCTTTGCTAGATGACGATAAGCTTTTTTGATTTGGCTGTCTGTTGCTGAGCTTGATACTTCGAGGTATTCGTAAAGATTTTGGCTGTAGGAGTACGTGTACATCAAACAGATTTTACCTTAAAACAAACCCGGGTAACAAAAGCAAAATGGCCAAGGAGACAGAATCGCGCATCCCCACCTCGCAACTCTCAACGCACACCACAATGTGACCTACAGACACAATAGTGCGTTGTACATAGACGATTGGCTGTATAAAATTAGCCCTATTTATTTAGCAGCCAGAAAACATATGTAGGCTAGAGCTGTTGTTAATTACAATAAACCTTGCCAATGCATTCAACTATCCTGACGCAAGTGACTAAATTAATTTTGGACTGTTAGCTTCCATGGTTCCACATAACATAAGGAGGTATCTAAACTTGCCGAAGTCTTTCAAAGCAAAACTCATATTATTGTAATTTAATTAAGAATAAACGTCTCAAGTGTGATGCTTTGGTGGTTTGTTCAATCCTTCTTTTGATTACGCGGCCACTTGAATCTGCACAGATTGTTGTTCCGCATGGCGGCATGGTCTGTGGTCTACGCCAGTAGCTCCTCCTCTCTTTTGTACCTTGACGATATGTTTTCTTTCATAGTGCTGTGGATTCTCACGACTTCAGGGAAAATTTGAGGCGATGCACAGTCACACCATCATTTCGTCATCATATTATTAGTACTAATTATGCCAATAAGATTAATGTTTCGTGTCCGACATTTGAAGTGTCCATATGGCTCAACGGGCGCTACATTTATATCAGAGGACATATCACTTTGTTTCTGTCTATGGAGGGCTCTGTGGCAGACCCGATGGCTAGTTTTATGCCGCAAGCAAGCATACCACACGATGTCGACCTCATAGGCAAAACTAAACGTGCTTTATGAGTGGAAGCACATTCGATGCTGCTATACTCCCACCGCTTCAGCCCGTGGGCACTCGCCCAGCGAGTTACCTTGCAAGATCCAGTTCCATTGGGTCTTGCAGTTTCCATTTATTTGTGCAAATGTGGCGGTACAATGTCTCGCTTTGGAAGTGCTAGATGACGGTGTAAGGCGTCATTCATCCTCCCACCACCATGTGCCTTCCACACAAGCTTTGATCCATGTGCTTCACTTGAATGGAGACGAAATAATGCCTAGTGGATGGGCGCGAGCTATCCCCAGGTGTGCACCACTAAGCACCCCAGTGCGGTTGTTGAGGGCCTGCCAACCTGGTGAGCCAACTTCCCATTGGGCCGTAAGAACAAGTTGCCTCACAAGCGCGATGATGATTTCGAAACATTGTCACCGACAGAAGAATAGGGCGCTGAACACCAACTACGCTCGAAATTCAAAGGCCACCAGTGCCTCTTACGCCTACCGAGACAACTGAAGGCCTAGAGTACAAGCTAACGCACATGTAACCGACTCAAAGGTTACAGAAAGTTTTTAATAATCGCACAGAGGGGATACCTGAAGTTCTGAAGTTCCAAATGAGACTGGAGTCGAGGCGACTGAGAGCCTGTCGCGGGGATCATCCCAAATTCATAGGCGCAAAAGGCCATTAAGTGCTATATTTGAACAGGGAAGGTCCTGCAATATGTATTTCACTGCAATATCCTAGTGTGAGACTGTACAAAGGTCTGAAAGATGTCGCTAAAAACTTCTCAGAAGGGTAGTCGCCGCAACTCGGAGGAGGCATTCGCGGGCGTCCGAAGCTTTGAAGTGACCCAGCTGACGTTGCGCCTCTTGAAAATGGAATTCAGCCAGCATCCGCGTCTGGCCAATGCCGTTTGACTAAAACATTGCGAGGTGTGAATACCATTATAACCAACAATGATCATCCTTTACAAACAAATTATTTACCACCAAGCAACTGTAGCGATTTAATAGGGGATAAATGGCAGAGTGAGCAGTCTTTTGAAATCGTAAGAGCTATTAGGCAAAAGATTTCCCTTAAGAGTATGCCAAGACGGCGCGTTTTAGCACTTCATTGCAAAGTAGCAACATATTATCGTGCACGGACAGGCTACTGGTTGCAAGATTTTCGCCATTTAAGGAAGAAGACATTCGTGCAATTCAGAGTTAGTTGATGTGAATCAAAGTTTGGAGTTATAAACCGCCACCTGGCATGGCTTCGAGGGGGTAAGCGTTGCAAAACGAGTGAAGTCAACGACATGTGAGGAAGTTGAGATCGAGTTTGGGTAGAAAGATTCCACTTTGCTAAAGGGTGTGAATGTATTTGCTGAAGAGTTCACCCAGTGACAAGAAAGGTGATGTGATGTCTGTAACCCGCTCTTGCAACAACTTAGCATCAGATAAAGTCGTAATGTAAGTGAGAGCGACACTCACCTCGTGGACTAGTTCTAAGGCCCTTTTCTGCTCTTCAGGTGTCCGTAGGCCTTGTTGGAGCATCTTCTCAAGCTCAGGAAACTAAAATTTAAAGTGCCAACAAAACCTTGCGAAACGCATCAACTGATGGCGATGAAACCATTAAACAAGGACAAAACTCCCGGAGAATCGGTGCAAGGTTTTCACTTTCAAAGAGCAAAAACAAGATCTAGGATTTAAAATGTGCTATTTTCATTCTCAGCAATTTTAGCAAAAAACATCGGGTCTACTTAAATGAGGATTAGAAGTCCCCACGGCAAAGTTATTTACACGCTACGTAACTATGGCTGCTTATAACTTCTATCTTAACGCTGCTTTTGGCAATACTGGGGAACAGATCTGTAACCCCCAAAAGGCGCAATTTGAAACTCAGGTTATCTTTGATAATGTCTGTTGAATTAGCCTCTAAACGTGTGTACAAACAACTAAGATGGATGGTACTCACTCTAAGAACAAAAAGCTGACATAATAACCGATAAGAGGGCCAAAAATATAAAAGACCAAGTAGTGTGACTTAAACGCTTTAAAATCTACTATCAGTAAAAGTTTGGGATGATTAAGGCTGAGGAGACGACGAACCTGCTGTGCGGCAAAGAGCACGGGACCGGTGGCTAGTCCGAGTTGCAAATCTGAACCGCCAGCTGGCTTTCCCAACTTATCTTCCTGTCCCACAAAATCCAAAACATCATCCAACAACTGAAAGGCCATGCCTAAATGGCGACCAAAGGCGTACGCAGACTCTGCCAATGCACCATCAGCCTCTGAAAGAATTGTAACCTGGAGACAATAAAGGCTGGTTAATGAGTGAGGAATATGTTCCGCTCCCTCTAGGGCAGGGAGGAAAACGTACGGCCTTACAACTATTGGCAATTAAGCTTGCTGTTTTCTTATACGTCTTTTCAAGGTATAAATGAAAGCGGTAATTTTCATCTGCATTCGATGTCAACTGCATGAATTCCCCTGGAAATATGGTAAGAAAGTTTGCTACCTCTTATTAAATCATCAAGAACAATTGAAAGAACAGAAACAACTTCCGCGTTCCCCACTTTCGCAAGTAATTCTGAAGCTTTCAAAAGAGTTATGTTGCCTACAAGAACGGCCTAAAACAAATGTGAAGGACACCGAGAAACTAACGCCTTTATTCCCAAATTTCCGGTAGGTTGCCAACTTCTTCCGACGCATCTCAGCCTTATCAATGAGATCGTCATGTATAAGGCTCGCAGTATGAATCATTTCAGCAATAACAGCGATAGCGTGTTGAGCATCCGTAACAATGTTTCCTACATCAAATATTTGTCATTTGATTGGACATACTCAGATTTCTACCAAAAAATCCAAGCGCAGGGATACTGTTGCCTGAGTTGATTATTGAGTAGTCATTGTGCCCATTCGCACAAGCTGCCATTAAAAACACCAAAAGTGGACGTAGCATTTTTCCCTTGCCGCTAAATGCATAGTCAGTGATGGCTGCGATGCTGCAACTGGGGGTCAAAAGGACCTAAGAATCACAAAGATTACCTTCCCTACGTTTTTGACATCATTAGGTATTCGTTTAACATCCGCCATAGCAAGCATTTCCACATCTCTAGCAGTCCCAGTGCATTCCTTAGCAGCAGACACACTGGCACGAGAGAATTTGGTTCTCAGTTGTTTAGCAACAATAGCATGCCTTAAACTGGTTAGTTTGTTTCCAAAAGCTCGCCCCGCTATCAGAGACGCAGACATGAGTACCCAACATACCACGGGTGTGACCTCGACAAACTATCGGCCTTCGCCTTTGGGGTAGCAGTAAAAAGGTGTTATAAACAAGATTTTCCCACTTTTAGATTTGATTGTATTGTGACCAAAATATCATCAAATTTGGCGCTAAAATTCAATTTTAAGCCAGGAACAAGTGTTGGGTGAAACGTAAGTACGAGTACAAAATGTGTCACACGCTGGTGCTGGTTCATGAGACGGATAAAGACCGATCAGAAAAAACACCAAACAAACAACCGATTACGTTCGTTAATTGTCGTATACCAAAATATCATCTAAGCGTGCTTCTTCTATCGCTGGGCGTTCAGAGAAACCATGCTATGTGAGAACAGGGGGGAACTCCGAGACTTCCTTGAGGACAAGAGAATAGATCATAATTGGAGCTACTAGTGTGGGAAAGAAGTCAGTCTACCCGATAGCAAACAATGGCAGAAATTAGGAGTGGCCCTTGCACAAAAACATTTGACGTATTACGGGGAGGATGAAGTGTCATCATTTCTGGTCAGAAAACCTAGGACCACATGTAGTTCCTAAATTTCAAAGTTTTTGAAATTAAGTTCCAGCCTCTTAAAAAGTTCTTGCATAATTATCGCTACTACATGAACCTATTACGTGTGCAAACAGCGACACTAGTCATACTTTAAAACTGTATAATTATTTTGGCAGACACAAATAAATAGAGATCGGAAAGTGGTCAAACTTTTCAACATCAGTCTGTAGTTAATGTTCAATTTTGAACTGACATTCTGGAGATTCGAAGCATTGCTGCTTGCTGATTGGTTTGGTCTTTTGCCTTATTCGTTCAAATTCGCCTACGCAAAGAATATTGTTCGTCGCATTTCTCTCATGTGTCCCTCTTAATGTCGCAGTTCGGGTTATTTTATGAAGGTGTTCGGTGGGATATTCCTAGCGAAGGTGGAGCAGCATGCCTTTCTTATCTATCCAAGACTCGGCGTTTGTTTGAGACTCTATTTTTCACATTTGTCTACGGGACTTTGCTTTTGTGGTGTATTCCAAGACTTAAGCTCCCTGTCGATGAAAGATATGCCCCACGCAAACACGTAGCATGGATAACAATGATTCATTGCTTGGTCTTCGGTATGGAAATCGGCTATAAACTTACAGCCCGGTCACTAATTTTCATTTTCAACCCGTGCCATGCGTTAACGGCCGTTCAGGTAGGATAATGTTCAATAATTCTACCAAATCACTTCAAAACATAAGCAGCATATTTGATGCTTAAGCCGTGCCATGGTACTATTCTGAATTGTAATCCCGTCGAGTTCACTACTTAAGATTCACCAGTGTGATTGGTTCTCCGGCCCTCTGAACACAATAGCATGCCACAGTCATCGTGTTTGTAAACAGTGGATATACAAGGAGCCCTCATTGGTTTTGTTTTCACCACTTTAGATATGGCTTTTGTTCGCAAAGCCAAGCTCATTCGTTACTGCCGTTTTTCGCTTACACCTTCATGGTATCAATGGGACGTTGCTAGCTCTCCTGCTCCCAACCACTGGCACTAGAACGGTATGTTTTGACTTTTAATGCTCCAGCCACTCAATTTTGGTCTCACTTTTACCTTTGCTGTTAGCATTCATTATCTATTTGTCCCTTAGTAGCTATCTCCAGGTGTTTCGGGGCCGTATTTTTTGCCCTTTTCATGCTTTGGTCCTTCAGAGTAAAATAATGGGACCTTAATCGGTCCTGTCAGTTCATTTGATGCTTAGAGTATCCAAAATGGGCTGGTACATGCAACCAATTCCTTTGAATCCTAGTTCAGCATACTCTTGCATGCTTAAACGGAGACATTTCTGTGGATTTGCCTCTTTTTGCGAATTTTAAGTTCCAAATTATCTTAGTGGGGCTTTGTGCAATGCGAAGTCGAAATGCTATTAACTGAGGCAGCACTAAAAAGTTCCTCGTATCGCGACGCCTGGGAGAGTTGAATGTGCTATTTCTGAAGATTTTTGCACTGCTTCCTACTGTTGGTGACTGCCTCATTTGCAATTAGCAATTTCAAGTGTTTGGTCTTCTGGTTTCGCTTTTTATGTAAATGGTGCGACCACTCTCTCCAACTGTCATGTCTACAGCTTACCTCATCGTGAATATTTACTCGCGTATTCGCGTAGTTTTGGTGGGAATCAATGGATTAGCCCGTTTTCTTCATTGTCAGACTTTTCATCATTCTCCTTATGCATAGTATTCAATGTTAGAGACCTGATTGTGCTGAAGTCGCTGGGGTTGCTGTTTAACTTTCGTTTGAATGGCCTTTTTGTCTTTTGGCAGCCTCAAATGAACTCCTACTACTCATCATCGCATAAATAATGGGATGTTTTTAGGGGGACACCTGAGAGTCAGTACACTTTTTGATGCAAAACTGTGCAACTCATCCCTGTGTTACCGTCTTTCAATACGCTTCTTGCAACTTGAAACCAGTAATGCTCACCATTAATTTAGTTCAAAAGATGGATTTCTTGCTGGAAATAATTTAATTTTGTGTTATTTTTGTTTCGTTTTTTTTTCGGCAGGAACTAATTGAGTCATTTTAGAATGACCAAAACTATTGTTATTGCCAGCAGTCATAGATGATAAGATTAGCATTGCATGAGGTAGACAGTATCACGATTCCAAGTAGTCACTTGAATCCGATCGTGTTCTTCTGCAGATAGCTCGTTTTGGCCTGCGCTTATTTAAATAGACTGGAAATTATGCTGAAATAGTGCTGTGTCCTTGCTCTCATTTCATGACTTCCCTTAAAAACACACTGAAATCTGTCCCGTGAGATACTTTTAGAAGCAGCACGGAGGCGGCGAGTCAGCAATTATTTCTCCCTTGCTTTCAAGATCCTTCTCCTTACCCCTATTTTGCATGTCCTTATAACTTCCAACGATATAGCTTTTGGACGGTGGCGCTGAATTGGGCATTTTTAGCTCGAAAAGAGTCCTATTCGTAAAATCAAGTGGGCGTTTCTCAGTTCTCACCATATATTCTCAAATAAATGTGTTCAGGTTCGTTGCGAACTTATTCATCTCGACTGCGTTGGCATCAGGCAATCTTTTTGCCCTTTTTAAACGCGCAATTTTATGAGCTCTTCTAGGGTCACTTCGATTTTCCGAGGGAGTACTGAAATATTTAACTGCACACTAGAACGTTATCGCATAAATTGTAATCTCGTTCTAACTAACCTTGTCCGTTCAAGTTTTGCGTCTTTTCTGACACGTCGTGGTATCTTTTCGACTGTACGCAAGCCAAGCACTGTCCAACAACAGAATTTTACCTTCGCACAGTCGAATTATATTGACAAATTTGGGAGTTTTCATCTTTTTCTTAGCGTAATCTGCATTCACTCGTATTCTCAATAGTGGCACGTCCATAAACTTACTATACAATTATTTCCAAATGATAGCTTCTTGAGAACGCTGGTGTGTCCGCAGATGTTTTGAAAATGCTAGCCTCCTCATAACAAATAGGTATCACGACTTTATTAAAGGTGCTTAGCTGACGTATCTTTCTCCCGAAACCTGAAACGTCCCCTGTAAGAGCGGGTATGATGCAAAAAATGGAATTTTATCGTCATCTGCCATATCCCGGAGACTTGCCGCCGTTTTTGTTACTTGAGAAGTAATCACGCTATGAAGCGCTACTTAATGGGTGATTGGAACTCCGGTTAAAGCTATCGTGAATGTCATTAAACGGTTTACCAGTTAGCAAGAATGTCATCAATTCAGAAGAGCGCCACCTTCTATTCCACGAGGTTAATTGGCGTGTCCTTAAATTCGTTTTCAGCCCGCTCTTCGGGTCATCTACTTCGTTCAGCATATTCTCATCCTCCTTATTCCAGCTTGCATTTTGGATCAAAAATGTGAGTTGCTTTGATCATTTTACCTTCTTATGATGCAAAAGTTCCTGCGTGCTGCCAAACTCAGGATTTTTATAGTACATTTGATCTAGCCATCATAATCACTTCCAGGTGTGTAGTTCCTCTCAGCATTTCATCTGACTTGAAGGAATATTTCGCATTCCCTAGAGGTTATCTAGTAGTTCCCATTCACATTTTATGGGTGAAAGATGGGGACCGCCATCAAGTACATTCATTCAACTAAGATTGCATGTTACGATATCAGGTTGCACAGTTTTGTATTTTCGATTACTTACATCAACTGCGAATTTTGTATGGTTTTAGCAGAGGATTGCCATGTGTAGACGAGCTAGATCCACCAATATCGTACAAGGTATGAAGTGGGCGGTCATGCTAGAGTAACTTCATCATGGGCGGTCTGAGTGCGGCTGTTGCGCAAAGGGCCTTCATGATTGCTTCCTATGCTTCCTAACATCGGATTCAGAGGTTTTTGCTTTCGTGAGTAAATGTCTGCAAATCTAGGTGCGATCAACGTGTTTTACTGCTGCATTCTAAGTAACCCGAGCTCGCACGGTGGTGGATCTTTGGTCGCTTATCCCTCTAGCAATCGTCAAGTTTTAAAATTTTACTCGAATGAACATTTAATGCTGCATCCCTTACCTTTGGTTTTGTATTTCATCCCAAGTCTAGCCTTTGTAAAAGCTTACGAATGCCTTAAGTATAATTTCTTGGGTTTTTTTACCCTTCAATGCGATTTTGCTTTTCTTCCGTAACACGTAGTCCATTGTTATTGAGTTTCAGCAGCCCTTCCAACAGTCCTACTTGTTGAAAACCTCCTCTGTTGGTTTAAGTGATGGTGCTTTTTCGAGTTTTCAAACCTTGCAAATTTCATTTTATGAGCCTTTGTTACTCGTTTCAAACTATTCCACCCTACACTTACCCACTTGCTTACCTTTATGTTTACACTACCCTCGCTCATGATCTGGAACCCAGCGACGTGTTTGACATGTTTGTGACCCTACTACAATAAATTAAAAACAAATGGAACGCTTACGCGTCTTGGCCTTTGCACTGCCCCGGGGATTGCACGGGTTGCTTCATTAATGACCAATCGCATGGTTTGAAATTTGAAAATCTCTTGGCGACGGTAACTTTGTGGAAGTGACATATGTTTATAAACATGATAAAGTCATTCAAATAGCTCAACAAATCAGATTCGGTGACGTGGTTTCAGAAAGAGGCCCCTCGGGACGCCTTCTTCCCTCCGAACCGTGAAAGCTGTTGAATAACTTACACAAACGAGCTAATCACATGTTTGGATATTTGGCTGTTAAAGTGACAGTTGTTTGTGCCGTCTTTAAAATGAATTCATGCATAAATTCATCAAAAGCTTATTTTGGGTTGTATTTTTTTGCTTAGATTCTTGGATGTTTTACCAGCAATTTACTGTAAAATAACCTAGCGGTTTTTTATTCATTACTTAAGGCTTGGCTGTGGCGTTTTTATTCTCTTGTATTTTAAATAGTTTATCTTAAAGGATTGAAAATATCATTGTTTTTCTCGTTAGTTGTTTTACCGTACGGTTCATCAGACATCTATATTTTCTGGTGTGTCCCGCTTCAGTAACAAACTTTATCTGCGCCTGAGTCCCATAATTGCTAGCCTAACACACTTCTTCAGCGGTGGCTTAGCGACTGCACATGACTTACACGATGATCCAATTCAGTCTCAACTCGGTGTACTTTCCGTTTTTCATTCAGCGGCTTTGCTCAAGTTGGCCAACTTTCCAACTCTTCCCTTTGTTGGTGAACGCTCCGGCTACATAATTAACCCAATGTAGTTTGATGCCTTTTTTCTCATCTAGCTGCCTATTCGATAGAGCCTCTGGGGGATTTTACTTGGGTACTAACGTCTTTGGCCATACAAACACTCTATCACTTTCTGTTCCTCCAACCGCTTGGGATGGTATGTTTAAAATTTTCACTCTACTTAAATCCATTTGAGTGACATATCTCCGGGACCCACCTTTCCTTTTCAGCTAACCCATGCAAATCTGAACCAGATGCTCTGCCCATCTCCCTCCGATCCATTTGCTGGACCCCACTATCGCATAGCAGCAATGATTCATCAACCGATGTTGATAATTTTGTCGGGAAAGCTTTACTCAATCATTGTCTTGTGGCTGCAACAATCTATCAAGTCTCCGAATTTCCTCAAGCCGCTCTGCTCCTCCTTCCATTGGCTTCCTGGTCTCACTATCATCTCAAGAAATCCCACTAAAGCCATCGCTGATCAAATTGTCTGCGAAAAGACGGTAGAACGGAGACCACGCTCCTTGGAGGAGCTTTTCCAAACTCAAAGTAGTTGTAGTAGCTTAGAGTGACGTATAATCTGCCAATCAATGTGCTTTAACAAAATTTGTTTCGGATGTCTTCGAAGTCGCCTTTGTTGGGCCATATTTTGATCTCACTAACAGTATGATTGAAAGCGCCACTGGTGCAGCGTAACATTCCTACTCACCTCCCTTGATTAAAACGGGTGGACAATTTTTGTCTTCCTGTTATCTTTTCACTGTTTTATGAAATGAATAAAAATTTTCTGTGTAGTTTTGTGCCTCTTTGCTCTTTATATGTTTGACCATTGAGATGTTTCCAGCTCTTTAATGCATGCTGATAGATAATTGGTTCCATGTATGTATACCACCCGAAGTGCCGTCGGTAGATCGTTGGCTCCTTAAATTGCTGTTTTAATTTTTGGACTTATTTTGCGTTCAGTTTTTCCTTTTTCATTTCTCCTTACGAGTTCTCAAATATGTGTGTACTAAGCCCTAACAGTCTTTTAAATCGTACTTGGGATTGCCACTATTCCTCTTTCATCTTGTTTTTCGTCCGTGTTAATCTTGGTTGGAGCAATGGGTCGTTTTATGAGTACGTTTTTTGGTAGCTTATGCGTTGTAAGCTATTTGTCATGCATTGACGCCTACTTAATCGCCAACCTATAGCTTACCTGTCAAGAATCGTCAGTTTTTCAGCTTAAAGGGACATTTTATTGTTATAAGTGAAATTTTCCCTACCCATTTTCTCGAAAAGTGATTTTGCCCTTCATGGCCTCATTTTCTGCTTAACTATCTAAAGTCATAAACTCCCTTACCAAGGTGTTGAGGTTCTTCAAAAGCTAACCAACATAAAGTCTGAGTATTCGTTATTAAGTTTTAGTCCAAAACGATCCTTCCCTTAAGTTTTATTTGGACAGAGGATGGTGGGTCGCGCTTGAGACATTGTCATAACTCGTCCTGTCTCCAGCGCAGATCAAAATTGTGTCCAAGACTACTCATTATTGTAGAATGATGTCAATGCCTCAGAAACCCACCGAAATGCCATATACGATGGACATCGTTCTCTATCATTATGCTGTATTGTGTACGCTAGGTGATCATGCATGATGTCTGATTTGATTCTGTCGGCTTGCTGCCAATGGGTGTTTTGGGTAGTATAGTAGGTAAAGTCCAAACAAATTTCTCTCTGTTGGCAGGGCCTCCTGCAAACGTCTCTGTGGGCAGTACTTTAAAATCAATCTCCCCAGACATCATTACCTCAAATGAGACCATCAGATACGCCGTCAGCTTGAAGTGTATTGTTAAATGGCTGCCACAAAATGAGTAGTCCTGTGCAAGAAGGGGAGCACGTTAAAGTGTCGATATCTTGTGCTTACAGGGCAAAGAATGCCACCAGCCGTGACAACTGGTGACCAATTTAAGCTGTCCAATCTACCAACGGATACAGTAAGTGCTGTGCACTTCCAACCAGGAAAGGGCGCTCAGTTCCTGTTGGCGTCCAGCTGGGACTGTATGGTACACCTCTACGACGTCACTTCGGGTGGTCAGCGCTCCTCCTACGAGCATGCCTGCCCGGTGCTCGCCAGCTGCTTCGCTGACGCCCTGCACGCCGTCTCAGGCTCCCTCGAGGGCACCGTGAAGTACTTCGACCTTAACACATCTCAAGGCATGTTTTTTTCTTATGTCTTTTAAATTTTCGCTCGGCTAGAGCCACGTTACGGTCATTTCAATCACTTTAACTGATTATTAGTGGTGAACTGGACTGTCTTAGAGTTAGTACCTATCCTTAGGCTTCTTGTTTTAGTTGAAAGGTATGAAGAATTCAGCTAGTGGTTTTTTTTTGTTTGATCACTTTCAAAGCCACCAGGAATGTACCGTCGGAACATGCTCTATCTTCTTTGCATTCAAAAACAGTTAGTACTTTAAATCGAATCATTCCTTGAAGAATGGCTTGCAAATAATTTTTTATGCTAACGAGGTAGTTGCGTTTCAAAAATCGCACAACAAATTGCACTACCTCCTATGAGGTAAACTGCATGTATATCGCATGTTTATTGTATTGCATGTTTTCGGCATTGCTGAGCCACTAGTTTCTCACCCCTCGCGCTTGTTTTCGTGCATACTAGGTAACTGGACAATTACTCCATAAATCTGCAATTAATGCACCTGCTTTGGGATGGCGCTATTTCCCCTCCATTTCGATGTGTTGATCCCACCTCAAATTTGATCTGTTTCAACTCGGCGATTTTAATGGCAGGATGCTTCCTTTTGGATATATTTGTCCAAAACCAAAGTTCTTTAATCAACCCTGGTTTTTTACTAATCCACTGTTTGTTCAACATTCGTTAAGATCTGTTCATTTCAAATCTTTCTTGATCGTAATTTCTTTTTACAAGTGTCGTCCATAAGTCGTGTTCTGTGTGTCAATTCAAGCGGATTATGTGCCCAGTAATTTGGGTTTTGAGTAGACTCCGTGGTTGCTATGTGCTTACCTCAAGCCACTTTATTGTGTTCACAAGAGGACATTGCCCCGGTCTCTTCCCAAATATGCATACGCGTTGATCACGATGTGCATGAATACCTTATTAGAGTGAATATATCCATGGAAGACTAGGTTTCAGTATAATGGTAACAACGAAATTCAGCGCTGGAATTCCTCTTTTGTAATTGACTCAAAACCCTTTTTTTCGCGTCAACGAGGTAGTGTGGGATTTTTTCATCCAAACTTTTCTGGTTTCTTTTAGCACAAACTCTGTGTAAATATTAAGTGAGCAGAATAGTTTAATTTAGGTTGCGAAAATTTTTTATAGTGAGGCTGCATCGTTGCCTTCAATTTTCACCAAATTCAGTTAAGGTTTCTTAATTGCCGTACGCTTCCGTTACACTAGCGTTCCCTTCATGCACATCTTCAACGATTGCGGGAAAACAAATTAGCGTTTTGTTTTGTTCCTCTTTGCTTAATAGAAAAGAAGAAGGAACTCTATACCGGCACACGATACAGAGTGAAGGGTCCGTCATCATCTTCTCGCTGCAGCATTTTGCTCCAGCTTTATTTAAAATGGCTAATAATCTTTGGGTTCTAAAGTCTCATTTAGCACTTGTAAAAAATACTTAATTTTACCAGCATTGTATCACTTAACCAGGCGGGAAAAAATCTGCATGATTTGCGAACTACTCACGTGCTAGCTTGAGTGCCAATTTATTGCTTTTTCTCTAAAACTAATGGGTATGTTTGTAACACGTGAGATAGCGTTCTCTTCCCCTCCGCTCATCTTGAATCGGCTATTTCATGTGCGGTTTCAGTCACTAACTTGGGTAAATGCAACCGCGCTGTAAGCGTGGCGCTCTACAGTCAGGCGATCGGTGCGCCGCTGACGGGCAGCTGGGACAAGACAGTGCGCGTTTGGGACCCCCGGGCGTCCAACGCGACCTCCGCTGGCGACGCGTCTGCGGGAGGAGCGGTCTCGGTGCACCAACAGCCCGACAGTGTCTTCACCATGGACGCCGTCAATACCACTCTAGTCGTAGGCACCGCCGGTCGCCATGTTCTCATCTGGGACCTCCGCAACATGGCTCAGCCAATTGAACAGCAAGAGTCCACCTTACGGTATCAGACCCGCATCATTCGTTGTTTTCCCAACGGCCAGGGTTTCGTCATGGGCTCCATTGAAGGTGCGTTTTACCGTACTGTGCGTACTATGGTTCTTTATATAACTGTGACGTGGGCTAATCACAAGTACAATATCTTCTTTACGTATTAACGCGGGGGAGATGTGGGATTCAAAAACTTGGTGCCATCAGATGGCGTCCAAAGGATCAAAATGGTTTCCTGTTGGTAAATGGTACGTAGTGATTAAAAGCAAGTACTGAACAGAAATAGCAGCTCCGAAAGGTTACTTCTGAGAATTTTGGCCCGTGTTAACTACTTACGGGGATGTCATGTTTAAAGGACTTCCGTAGCTACTAGTCCAAATGGTGGAACATCGCTTTTTGTCTGGTTCATTTGGTTAAACACTGTCTCCCGGGGTTCGGGTACGGTTCCAATGCTCAGAACTTGGATTTCGTTAGCTTTTCAATTTCTCAGAGGATTCAATTTCTATAAAGTTGTGCCTGCATATAGCGGGCGATGTCGAGGTTGTATTTCTTTTTTTTTGTAACAATCCAATCTACTGGTCATTTTAACCGCTGAAAGCCATACGGCTACTATCGTGATTTACTATTTATTGCAACACCCCTTTGCGTACCCCTCTGGCGTTGCCCACTCTCTCACGTGTCGGGCATTCCTGGCATGCGGTATTCGCGTTTGCACGCCTGCTTGCTTGCGCTTTTACACCGCCCGGACAATTCAACAGCCACTGCACTGGCATGACTGTGCGGACCTATTTTTGGCATCCACGTTGGTTGGGCTGAGCCCCCGCACCA
The DNA here is from genome assembly GCA_001693035.2 of Taenia asiatica. Classification (NCBI taxonomy): domain Eukaryota; kingdom Metazoa; phylum Platyhelminthes; class Cestoda; order Cyclophyllidea; family Taeniidae; genus Taenia; species Taenia asiatica. The sequence continues at coordinate 7,907 of LWMJ02000490.1, read as the reverse complement.
CACCGCATGGTATCGCACAAGCCACACCTACGCACACACTTCCATTTCTCCCTAATTTGACGAATAGTTCTCGGCTTCCTTCCTGCAGGCCTCCCATTTGTTCACCATTACTCAAGTACCTCTTTGGTCGGAGTAGCGCACAATGTTGTTTTCATGCTTTTTTTGCAACTTTAAACTGTTACAAAGTGTCCCAACAGCATCACTCTCCTGCTCTCAATCTCTATATTATTATTTACTTCCGTAAAACAAATATTAGGTACAAACTTTTTCGTTCTCAATGCCTAGTTTGCATTTTACTTCACATTAGCTAATGCCCATCTCCTTCGTCCTGACACTTGACTTACTTCTCCAAATTACATTACAATTGCATGTATATGTACATGTATATTCCGTGTAGATTGGCCTTTTTTCGCTTCTTTCCCTTCCTGATACTCCGATGCTGCATTAAGTCTCAGCTCAGATTGGTTGCACGTGTCTTTATGTCTGCAAAATGCGCGCTCTGAATACATTTACATGCTACTTGTTTGTTTCCTTACCTTGGTCGTTGTCGATTATGTGATCGTTGTGAGACTTCATTTAGTCTATCATTTTTCATAGACAAATCGTCAGTGGCAACTTTTCCAAAGTCGTTGGGGCCACATGATTTTGCCCAAAGTGGAATAGGTGTTTCGAACTTTCGCTTGTTACTTATAGGGATTGCAAAGGTCACCTATGACAGATGAACTTCAACCGCATTTCTCAATTGCTTTAATTTATTTCGAATGCCGCTCTTGTTATGCAGCACGCAAAACATCAGGTGAATGATATACTCGGTTTTAAAAGTCCATATATGGTGCTGTTCTCCTCAGGATTAAGCTCGTGAAAGAAGCAATCATCCATTCTGTAGCTCTGAAAATTGCAATTCATGGTTTGCATGCACATTTTTTGTCGCAATCGGTTATCTCCAGCAGGGAAAGTTGGGGTCGTAGGACTCACTTTTTTCCGACACACGCAACACAATTCTTCCAGCAGCACTGACATTTTGCAAAATTGACGACTAATCCGAAAGACATTACTGATTAAATAATCATATCCTTGTCCGTGGGAAAGCCTGCATTCTTAATGCTTTGTCTAAGGTCTCCTTGGGACTGAGCTTTGGGTGGGCGTTTTATGCGCGATATAAGTCATAATTCTTATTTTTCGCCTTCACTTAATCGAAGGGAAGAGGTCTTTCCGATTTTAGGGCACGCCTTTTGTTTGTCCAACCCCGCCTACCGGCCCTTAACATTTGTACCGCTAGTCAAATTTTTTGCTGCTTGACTCATTCATTTGAAGCCGACGCGTTGTTAATCCTTTGTCGGTTGCTTATTTACGAATGGAGTCACCTAAGAATCGCACAAATGTCTGATTAGGATGATTTCTGAATTTCCAACTTCACATATTTCCAAATGTAATTTTAGTGTAAATTTAAATGGGAATTTCTCCTCCCTTTTACTGAAACGTCGAGATTTTTTACTTAGGGATCGGCCTTGCACACCGAAAGGCCTCTTTGAGGTTTCTTTGAAGATGCACCTCATCGTAACATATTCACTATCGTGAACTTTTGTCTTACCGCTGTGGAGTTTCAAAAAAAAACAACGTTGAATTTTTTTGTGGAAAGCGCGTTACGTTGTGCTTTCCCGTTTGTTCTGATCGGTTATGTCCGCACAAATCCCTTTTTGTGCGCAGTTTTTTTACAGTTACCGTGCTATTAATCACTAGCACTTCATACAGAACAGAAATTAATGCTCTCATGTCCTCTTTTCTCATATTGGGTTCGCAAAGCAGGTGTTATTTGGTTGTGCCGGCAGCCACGCCTTAGCATTTCAATTTGCATACGCGGCCCAATCACCCCATCTACCAAAGGTGTGAAGGCTCCAGACTAGGGAACGAGGGCTTTCGAAATGGCTCGCTACTTCTACGGATAACAAAAACTCTTGCGAACTTCCGAGGCTGATTTGTAAGAATCTGTTCAGCTAGAAGCATCTCCTGAGGAGTCGAACTTTCGTTTCTTTGACGATTTCTTATGCATTGAAATGTACCCTGCAAAGCGGCGAAAAAAATGAGCTCCGCTTTTAATAGAAGGCTGTCAATGAAGCGGGTGTCACTGGGAAATTCTTCAGAGCTCGCTAATGTGCACACTCGCATTTGTGTTCTCTGAGGCGATTTCAATGGATTTCAATGCGAAGGTGGAGCTATACTTTCCCTAATCACTTGGGCTTCCCAAGTTTTTTTTGGCTAGGCTATCATTGGAACATTGCGACTTTGAAGGAACTACGTTGCCGTGCCCACGAGTACAAATCACTGTCCATTAGTGATTTACGCCGGCTTACGAACTTCCATTTTCCCCGCCTGTGTTGATCCACTTTTTAACGTCTTTCCTTATTTAAACACGTAAGACACTTTAGGTGGTATTAAATACAAGGACACGAAATTATGCACTTGTGTGATTAATTATTGTATTCAATCAGGCGAAGTATCGGTGGTTGGGTGCTCTGGATTAAATAAAGCCACCAAATTTGTGATTGGTCCATTTTGACTGCTTGTGGGCGTTGCTTATTTTAGGTCGCGTTGCGGTGCGTATGTTTGACAAGAGTCAGGAATCCCAGAAGAAATCGTACGTCTTCAAATGTCACCGCAAGAAAGAGGAGAACCGTGAAGTCATCTACCCCGTAACGGCAATTTCATTCCACCAGCGCTACAATACTTTCGCTACAGGTAAGTGGCTTCTAGATACTTGTTCAAACACCGATTACATGCTTTTTTACTTACCCTATTTCTTCCTTGGGGTAAGCAAATCTTTTTTACTCAGAGCTAGAAGCAAAGAGCAATTTTGCGGTAGCATGCAATCGTTTCGTGCTATCGACCTTTTAGATCGCGTGTATGTATATGCTGAGCATCACGATATTTTACCAGTGTTTTCGAGGAGACGTAATGACCGTTTTATTTCAGCCATAAACTGATCCCTTTATACGGACGTGTCGTGTCCTACCAACTGCGGAAGGAGATATCTCCGAAATCAGAGTTAACCTTTCTCCCTATATCTAACCAACTTAAATAGCTGTTTTTTGTAGATGGCATTGAAACTGCCACTCATCTTGTCGGCCACCTCGTGACACAGTTTCCAGTTAAACTGTGAGATTAGACTTCGAGAGTATTTTTTTAACACAATAGGTGGATCGGATGGCATGGTGAATACATGGGATGGATTCAACCGCAAGTGGTTGGCTCAGTTTGAGAAATACCCCACAACAATAAGCAGTCTGGATTTCTGCGAGGATGGCACACAGTTGGCGATTGGGGTGTCCTACCTCTACGAGAATGGTGAAATTCCCAACGTACCTGCACCAGCCATCTACATTCGCTCGGTGGCCGACTCGGAGGTGCGGCGCAAAAACATGGCACCGGCCAACGCAGCCTCCGGCGGCGCGACAATCTCCGCTCCTCCGACTGTTCCCCCCACCCGTTACTGATTTGCGAAGAGCACAAAACCAAGGCCGATTTTATTGTTACGCATATTGGTGTGTACGTGGACATTTAATAAATCACCTTTTGTACTGTCGTTTTCGTTTCGTCGTCTTTTTTTTCAAGTTGCCATTCCTGAGTAGTGTGTGTATAGGGAATGTTTAGATTTCTGAGGCGGCACAAGGCGCGCATTTGTAGTTTATTAGTACTGGCGACCGGTTTTGAATGCTGACTGGACTACTGTTGGCGCGTGGCTTTTCCCTTCTCACCCCGTAGACGAAGACGCTGAGCACTACGGTGTAGGTAATGAGGATCCTAGACAACTACGTCAATAGTTTATTTGTCTAGCCCTAACTTTGACTGCGTTATTTTTGGCTGAAATGTCCAGGTGGCGTGGGTTTATTGGCCTTTCTCAAGATATTTTTACTTTTTTCTCAGTTTTGATCACAAATGAAGCATTGATGCCTCGTCTGATTAGATGATAATCTGCAGTCATGTGCATGCCTGCTCACATTCGTTGGCTGTCGTTACGAGGTAACGATGAAGGTTGTCAATGATCTCCACATGACTGGTTCAACGAAATGCTCCTTCTCAATTGAAATGTTGATGTGGTAGCCGCATTATCGAAAGCGGCACTCATGCGGATGCATTCACAGAATTCGCCCCGTCTTTTTTCTGGTGAAGTTCGTATTTAAAATTTAAAAAGCTCAGATCCTAAGTTTAACAAATTGTAAATAAAATCCTCGCTAGATTATACTTTAGCTGCAAAACAAGCGATCGTGCCTAATGCGAGAAATTGGAATGTTTGGTATGATTTGAGAAAGGATGGGCAGTGGTTGTAATTGCATTGTCTAGCGCCTCGTTTTGTAGCATTGCCGTGGCTGTCCAAATTCCCTCCGCTAGTCACCCATGGCTGGCTGACAATGCCATAAACGATTGGCTGGCTACATAGCTCGGATAAACACCGACAAAATTCTGTCGCGTCGACCAGTCTTGTGTAAGGGTCTTGGGCAACTCCACTCTGAATAGATTCACGCAAGGTCCTTTCGGTAAGTGCTTTGTCTTGTGTTACAGTACAAGCGGTTTCTCGTTCTCTGTTGCACTTGACTGGCGTCAAATGATCAGGCCAAGCTGGTATAAATCACAACTTACTTCAAGTTCTCCAGAGAATCGTATGCAGCCTGTGGTAGTGGTGGTGTCAAGTGAAAGTAACATGCAAACCCATTCCTTCGAAGAGGGCGACAACAACAAGTGAAGTCTATTTTAATCGCGATTGTAGCTGTTTATGGGTGGAAGAGTGATGAGTCACTGCTGTAGTCACTTTTTCCTGCAAATCCAAACCAAATGTGTCTAGTTGACCTCCGAAGACGTTTGTTATCGAGGGTGTCTTGCCTCTTAGCAAAAGCACTGCTGCGACAGCCCTGACAGGGGTGATTCATTAGGCCTTGGTATCATCACGTCACTTTGTACAAGTCAATTTGGACATTATAAACCCTACTTTAATTGTCGCTCCTGCTTTTAAAAGATCAAAAGTCTTATTCGTAAACTTTTTAATGCATGGGTCATGCATAAATGGACTGAATCCTGGACTCTAGCTAATGGATTAACAGTCTCTTCCAGTTACTTTCATAATCACAATTGCCAGTGACCTGCAGCGTTGGAAGTAAGAGAAGAAGAGGAACCGGGGTTTTTTTATTCTTTGACCCTTCAAATTGCTGAATTCAGTCAACAGAAGATGCAGCTGTGACCTCCTAACCCACACCTTTGGAAGAAGCTGTTCACGAGTCAAGGTAAACCGGAGGCGCGCCAACGCATTAACCTTGTTGAGTGAGCTAGCCCAACTGAAGTTGACCTTGTTTTCAAGCCTCGGCTTCAATGTTTTCCTATTTTTTTTGGTCCTATCACTGCGTTGTTAATAATTGTCGAGAAAATCGTATCAATTGTGGCAGAAGCTTTGAGTTGCCCTTTATCTCGTGAATAATTTTATCCCCGGAACTGATAGCGTCTTCTCAGTAAAACAGATTGTAGGCATTACTTAACTCTAGCGTCGTTTACTCCCTCAGATCTGTCGCATCTAATTCAGCCTGTCACCATTTTAAGTCGGTAAACGACGCACTACTACATTTCCACAACAATCCTCCATCTCAAATCTTCCTGCCTACGTACTTTGACATGATCAGTGACCATTTCTTCCCACCTTACCTGCTCGAATTAATTATGCGATTTCAGATTTTTGTAGAATTTTGCCTTCCAAAGCAATTAGCCAGATCAGCGTCTTGTGTGTAATTGCAAATGTCAGTTTAATTTTGTTGTTTCTTGTGTTAGTTTTCAACTGCAGTAGAAACTTTGGCACTCCACATGACTCACTTCTCCGCTAATCTGACAAATTCGAAAAGTCCAACTGCCTCCACAGCCTTCCTACAAAAAAACACACACACACAAATTGTACTGCATGCAGTCCTTTTCACTTAATGCATTATTTCAGCCACCTTTTGTGGAGATGTGGAACCATCGTGTCGAGCACTGACCATCGTCGTCTTGTCTGCATTTGTGTTTTGAGAAAGTTAACACTTCTGCAAAGTACTTCTATTCTCGCGGTAAGTACATAAGGTTTTACGACGAGTTGTAGTGGTTTAAGTGATGGTAAAATGATGTGCAAAAGACGTACTTCCTGACACTCCAGCTGGATGGGCTTGCCAGGGGAGGAGTTGAGTTTTCCAGTTACGCTAATTGCACCAACTAAGTAGATGGGAATGAGTGTCAAACTCTGACGGGACATTAGGAGAGCCTTTTTATGCCAGTAGATTGCATTGATAACAGCCTACTCATTAACTTCCTCCTCGTTGGGGCATACACTTTATTTTTTTTTTCCAAAATAATATTATCAATTTGGTTATTTGAAAGCAATTTGCTCTTTTTTTCTTTTCACAAAAAGCACAGTTTTACCACTGTTAATGGAAATAAATGCTCAGATATTTATTCAAAGGCAATGCAGGCTTTATTCTCACTGTTGGATAGAGCATTGTTGCAGTCCATACATCGGAAATAAATAAAAAGTGGTGTACATCTGTTGAATATTTGAGCACCTTTACTGTATGTGAATTTTCATTTGTAGAAGGGCTTCATGCATTGATGTGGCCATGATGATTTTAGGTGGCCGAGTTGTGGCTGCGGCTGGTGATCGTCTTCCTCCTAGTGTTCCTTGTCACGAAATGGTTTCGTTTTTCAGTTACCCAAGCAAATGCTGCAAGAAGGTTTAATTTTTGGTTCTTTCATACATTTTTATAGTAATGTCTTGTTTGCTTCAACTTATCTCCGGTAGGTTTCAGTCGCGACATTGAGCTCTTCCTTTGTTTAGCTATAAGCTAGTCAATTATCATAAAAGCATTAAGACAATCTGAATAGGCATCGGATTTGAAGTACTTTCCCAAAAAAAAGAGGAAGCGCAAAAACTGCTACGAATGAGTCATTGGCTCATTCACGGTTATTCATCTTCAACTACCTTCTCTGGTCGTACAAATGTCCTCAAGCTCGATTAAATTGTTACTAAAGCGCCATTTTTTCCCTGAAAGTCTACTTGTAATGCTTTGAACGTGTTTGAGTCTCAGTTTCAGCAGCGGTCCGCTTGGCGCCGATGCACTTCCGCCGGACGGTTCGGCCTCCAATCCATGCCAGTAGTGCAAACCCCACCGTACGTCGACGATCCATAACCTGCTCGAGCATTATGTCTTCTTCAACCCAAATGCCTGCCAGAAAGACAAAATCAACCGACCAAAGGAGTGTAAGCGTTGTAGAACACTTTCCATAATGTTTCAAGAAGAATAATGAATATGAAGGAAACGAAAAATTCTTAGCCTCAACCGAGCATTTATGTAGCGGCATCGCTGACGTCGGAGTAATGCATCTTGTGACACATTTCAGATCGAGCAAGCATCAGTTCGTCTCTATACATGCACATTTGAAATGAATCATGTGAAGTGTCCCGATCTCAGCAGAAGTTGCCAAGGGAAGAATAGCTTTGCACTATGTAATCATTTTGTAAGGAAGTAAGGATGCTCACCTGATTCAAGTCAAAATCTCTCCTATACAAAACTTTACTCACGGAATGTGACTCTCACGCCAGTCTTGCATTGTGACTTTTTTTCAAATTCCTTTTATTAATTTAGAAGTGCACCAGAATAGTCAAACCCGTAGCATCATTAAAGAGAAGGAAGTAGTTTTTTTATCCATCAAACACGTCGAAGGAATTCTTTCACGTGGTACAGGCTCGCCTCTTTCAGTAAGTCTAATGAACTCGGTTTCACCGTCCGCCTTACTCCATACAGTGGAAAGTGTTTCAATCATCGTCAGTTAGACGGAACAGCATGCAGCCGTGTGCTGAACAAACAAATGGCTTCTGAAGCGTACGACTACGAGTGTCTCCA
>LWMJ02000489.1:30975-50972 GCA_001693035.2 Taenia asiatica | reverse complement strand
AATGATCCATTTCATGGTCTACACGTCGGTGGCTCTACCGCACCCACCGAAGTCCGTATCACTTCTAAACTTCATTCACTGCCATAAAATGAAGCAAAGTGCTTTTTTAAGTCGATGGATGGATCGCAGTGCCAGATGGAGGTTTTCACTTCGCCTAATCCTGAATGATTAATCTGCGTGTTAAAGTGCACCTTAATAATTATGGTAAGTGAATCGAAAACAACCAAGTGGCATGTGATGAGACATTTCTGTCTCGCAATATTTCGCTCCGTACAGTTGCAACAACAACCCCTTCCATGCACGAATGATGAGAACCGCCTTGTTGATAAGGTCACGCAAGGACTTTTAACTTCCCTTAGGAGCGGCGATATTCAGGTCGCTTTCTTAATACACCATGAGTTTGGTGTGATGAGTGAGTAGCCGTAAATTGTTTTAAATGTACGAATGAAGAGCTTGCGATGTGACTCAGTGGTGGAGGAAGCAGAGTTCAATAAGCGGGACGCAGCCTAACCATTCCTGGAGTCACAGTTCAAAACAGTGCAATCATGAGCTCAATCAGCCCAGTAGTAAGTCAATCTCCATTAGACATCGGAAAGGGAAGAAGCAGTGCAACAAATAAACTCGTTTCTGCACTGCTGCAGTTTTCCTCAGCAAGCAAGAGAAGAGCAAACTTGCTTAGGATGATTGTCCTTGCATCCTGTTGTTTAGGAAGAGAGACAGGAATTGTAGCTGTCAACGCTGAATGAGTGGTAATGAGGACTCAGTTATGACACCTGAATTATCCTTATGATAAGCATTAAATGATGACGGGTGGTTATAAAATCATGCCCACAGGCGTCGAAAGAGATGTGGAGTAGGTCTTAAGAGGTCCCTTGATTTACCGGTTAGGATAGGCTAATAAACCTCACCATGAATGGTTGCATGCGGGTTTTACGACAAGGATAAAGGAAGGGTCAGCAAACAGCACTAACGCTACCTAACTACAGAACTTCATAGTCTGGATTCCATTTTTAGTGCCGTTCATGTAGCCATTGCATTCTCCTTTCTCCGAATCAGCTTATGCCTACACATTCCTTAAAGCTTCCATTATTTCAACAGATCGGTAATCTCTAAGAATAAGATATCTTGACACGTTTTTTGAACTAGGTAGTCCTTTTAAAGTGAGAGGATACAGCACACACATTTATCAAATGCTAAATTGTGTAGAAAAATTTGCCATAGACGAAGCCCGACTTTTGCGTATTCCAGCCTGCGCAGCATAGACAAACATGGTAAGTCATGTTTCTGTTTTAAATGCAATTTACGTTCATAGAAACTCGATGGACTTCTAAAATACGCACCCATTTATCCATCCAGCAACAGTTCGCAGCTGTGCTGTCATCCTTGAACGAACGATGTGACGCTCGTTTCCTCAAGCGGTTGATGGTGAGTTGGATGTGTTGAAGAGCACAACACATTAGTCCGTTTGTGATACAGGGTGAACTTCGCGGCTGCACTGTGGATTCAGTGCGTTCATCACAAAGTCCTAAAATATTTGCTAGATTTGCATCTAATAGAAAGCAAAGACATAAAGGCTACACCAACCGCCATCATTTTTGTGCTATGCATGGCACTAAATAGGTGTGGCATGGGTTGCGCTTATAATGTGCCTCTTTTGATTCTTGCCTTAATCGGTAAAAGTGTATTGAGTAGGCCTTTTAACAGTTCAATTACTGACCACGTTGTCAGGCCAATGGAGGTATTTGTGAGGTTTGATGTGGATCCAAGAAACGGATTCACGCAATCTGCAAGTTACACGTAAGTGTACCAATGCGTGCATTGCAAAGGATAACTGTTTGCCAGCCTCTCCATGGGACGTCTTTTCTTCAACCGTCTACTAATTCCCTCTCACATCTCATCAGGCATTTTGCATCCCTAATTGCCGACTGTCATTGATGGATGTGACTTAAGTTTACCTGCTGTGCAAACTGGAATTTGCTTTGTCCTAAACCCATGGAGAATTCCCAGCCACATTTGTCTAATATCACCTAGGTAATAGGTAAAATTGAGTCAGGCGAACGCTAGTTGTATAAGTCAAGCTGATGGCACTACTCGAAGAAGACGTGGCAGTTGCGAAGGCAGAATATGGTGACACTCATCGGTGGGTGTGATGTCTAGGTGGTCAGTGTGCGCATCAGCATGCATCTTGGTGGTGCATTGATTGGGACTTGTCACATCGGCACGAATTGTTGGAGATGGATGTGATGAAAAAGGGAGGCTTTGTCTCCATCTGTGGCAGCATCGCTCGTATGAATGCTCTGCCAGTTTCATAACTGTTTTGTTTGCAGAGGTGTGATACTTTGAAGGTCCATGGCACATGGTTGAGTCGGGGGTGGTCAAGGGGCCATGTTTTCCGTTCAAATATGCACATCCAGCATGACACAATGGAAGTAGTGAATGAGCTACGAAGCTTCTTAAGAAGCAAACCAGTAACTAACGTCAGAGCGTACCTATTCCTCAATTACGTGAGGCAAGAAGCACTTTGTTCACCTCACCTACTGGCCTTGCTTATCAACTAATTCTGCTCTACTTATTTCATCCATAAGTAGAAGGTAAGTCCACTAAACCTGGTCTCTAATTACACCCTCAATCTGGTAGACAGGTTGGCACTCTAGCCTTTTCTGATCATGATAGTCGTTTTGCAAGTAACCAGTGGATTACAGGACTGGCAGATGATGCTCAGATCGGATGAGAAGTAGCGATGGGATGCCATGCTGAGCTACAGCTAATGTGCAGAACAGCATCCCAAACAAGATCGTACGTGCAATTATTGTTTTATTTACTTCTTCTTAAAAAGGTTTGATAACTTGTAGTCTTAAACCACCTTCTCACTCATCTCGATTAATCAATTGATATGCGATTTGTTATCCATCCCTTATCCTTCCATCCATCCATTAGTTTACCCAGCCACCTAGCCATCCAAGTGACCATTCATCCATCTTGCATCCATCCTTTTATCCATCCATAAATCCATCCATCCTGTAACCATTTATCCACCTCTCCATTTGCCTATCTACTGTGAATCATCCTATCTTAAAACAATTAATCGGCATCCTTTACATGCCTGTTCATCCGACTTTGATCACCCATTCATTTGTGTGTGTGTGTGTGCACGTTTAGTCCACTTATTTAGCTTTACCTATTCCATTATTTCATCCCTCCTGTTCATACCTACTCTTACCAATGCTAACAAAGCAGCACTCCTGGTTCTAGCATGCGTGCGCATGCTTTTCAGGTCAAGGTTGACTAAATCATCTTCACCCCTCCCTTGCTGGGCTCCCATTCATACCTTACCCTATCACCCACTTCTGGCCCATCTGCATGTTGTTCTTTCAATTATTCCGACTGCATTCTTCAACTCATCCTTCATTCACTTCACGTTTCTTCACGCTTCACCACACGATTATTCATTTCTTCCTTCCAACAACACCTGCCCTTTCATCCACGATTTTACGTATGAAACAAGCCGCTGACTTTGCATGTTCTGTACACCTGCCACCCACTTTGGATCTCTCCTTCTCACATTTCCCTACCACCCATTTCTGCACAGCTTTGATTGTCAACAGGCTAAGCGCCTAATTCGAACCCATTGTGTCCAATCAGATGGGTGTCAGTGCTATTCACTTGATTGGCCTCTTCCCCATCCTCCTCTTCCTCATTCGATCATCTTCACAGGTGGGTCAATTCTCACCTCAGGAAGCTGACGTTAGTCGGCATAAGCCAAACTCACAACAATCGTTTGACTGATCATCTGGACTGAATCGTTGACCCAATTTTGCTTTCCTTGAAGTTATTTCTGCCCCTCCACCACTTCACCTATCCACCTGACTTCCTACCCACCTCATTTCTTACCCACTAACCACGCAATTCCGCGATCAAGGTGTCATGCATTAGCAGATGTCTTTCCCAACTGCCATTCTCAGTCGGCTGTCATCACTGCAGCCTCCACCACCTCCTCTTCTCCCACAATATTAGGTTGCCAACTGCGTCGACCAAAATATTCATTACGAATGCTGAATCAGTGAACAGGTAATGTGATACCGACAGTGCACGAAGAAGAGGAAGGGAGAGAGGGAGAAGAAGAGTTAGAAGAAGTTTATAACTCAAATGATTACTACAAATGCTCACTCACGCATTTCGTCGCCTTCTACCATTCATCTTGCTTCGCCACCTTATCGTCTTTCCCACTATCCACTACTCTGTCAGTTCCTCAGTCTCACTCCGTCATCTATTCACCTTCGGTCCACTTCCTATCCTCAACCTCCACCGCCTCCCTCACAATCTCTCTGTGACCCTCCCCCAATCACACATTCTGTCACCTCATTAACACGCCTTGTTCCAACATTGCTACAACTGGTATCCTAGCTTATTCCACTTACTACGGTAAAACAATTGGTTGCGTCTTTGAGTGTGCTGCTTGGTAGAATTTCACATTCCCTCCACAAAGTCGATTCCTACGGGCTTCTCTCGAGTACATGGCCAAGTGAATGGGTAAATTAATGATTGAATGCAGAAACGCATGGAAGAAGGAGGAGGGAAAATAAGGATAGCAGTGCCACATCACTGTGCAGATGCACAAGCGTCTTGCATCTTCTTCATTGGATAGATGTGATCACTGCCACTGTCGTTCCTATTTCAAAAACAACAACAGACCTGAGTAGCACCTTTGTCAGCTCCATGACGATCGTTAGGAATGAGTCGCCAATTTCTTTGGTCATTTTCTACCTCCATTTGCTCTTACTGTCTGTAAATTCCCGAAATATGTCCTTCCAAAAGAAAACCTTGGGAGTTAAAAGCTGACGACAAGCAGTCCCCTCAAGATAGTGCATTTAATTCACATCACAGTAGTGTGGGTGATCCCTCCCATTCCCTTCCGCCTCCTTTGCATCTACAATGGCTCAAGAAATTCGGCCAAGTGACGCCTCCTATTACAAAACCACCCACGAGGAATGCTCTGTCTGAAGCCAACGCCAGAGAGCATTACTAGACACCACGCGACACGTGCTACCAATCGATTCACACGTGTCAGATTCGAATAGGTCACTCACACAAATAACCATCAGAGGTTCCCTTCCACGCCTTGTCTCGTCTACATCCATTCATCCTGCTTCACGCTCTCTTTCCTCTCATTCAATTATTCGTCAGTGCCTTCCTCGTGCTTTGTTTCATCCTCATCTACGGTCCTCTCTTCTTCCTCCACCACTATCGCCTCCCTCTCCACCCCCGCCGTTGCAAGGATATCCCAGGCCAAATCAGGTAGGCATCGTAGAAATTAAGGGTTGGTCACATTACCGACCCATCATTCTCCCCTCCTTTTCCTGTTCTATCTTCTTCTCTCTTTCCCTTGTTCCCTTGTCTCATTTTCATGTGTCAATTCAATGCTATTAAATATGGAATCTTGTGCAAATCTCATAAAAAAGGAAAACTGAATTCGGCATTTTCGAGTACGCCATCAAAATGGAAGTCAAATTCCTTCCATTAAGTCAGATCTTTCATATTTCACTTGGTCGCATGGCTAAATGGGTAAATAAGTGGATCAGTTGAGGAATAAATGGGAGAAAGTGGGAAGAAAATAAGGCACGCTGCAGCACAGCACTAGGTAGAGACATACTACGGTGTCCATTTTCAATCCTTATTTCTCATCCTCCATTGTCCTTCGTTCTACTTCCGTGACTTCACCTCCCTTTGCCCCTGTTTGTCGTCTTTAGCTAAACATTCATGTTTCTTTGTTTCTATCGAAGGATGCATGCACCGTAATGAATCGGCCAAGGATAGGATTGGGGGTGCGCATCGAAACGCCCCTTCGTTAGCTCACTGGCAAGCTTTGCGGGTAAGTCGTCGAAGTCCTTAATCAATTCACACCCTGCACCACACTAATGCTTCTTACCTGCCTTCACAATCACCGAATAAGCAACAGCACCAGGAGACCCACTGACGTACAACAACTTGCTCAGTTTTAATGTCACACTTTGTAAGCACTGCAGCGCCGTTTGTATCACTAGGCTCGGCTAGGTCTGACTTGATTAAAACATGTCAAAATAGATCAGACTAGAGACCCAAATTAGATTATGGTAGACATAAATAAAATTGGAAAGCTGAGCGAATATAGGGCAGCCTGAACTATGGTGCATTGTTCACCCTTAGAGACGCCTTATACGTTACCATTTAAGTCAACTCCAATGCATATCGCACTTGAGACCACCCCAAAACATGTACGGGAGAAAACAAGCTAGGGAGATCTCATTCTGTACAATACTGTATAAATACGAATAAATAGGGGCGTTACCTTGCCGCTGACCAATCACAATATTCTTTTCCTGCCATATCTTCACCGAATATCACACCAAAATCTCACTTCCGCCTCACTTTTAAAACGAAGTCAAACCCTAGCCACCTTAAGGCTGTGTGCATGGGAAATGAAAGACAGAACACCTGATTACCTTACATATACCAGCGTGTGTTCCTTTAATCTTAACTAGGCACTGGAACGGAATCCACCACAGACCACACACACTTCATATAATCTCATGCATTATCGAACTGCCTGTCACTTGGTGGTGGAAGAAGTTCCAGTAACAAGCTGAGACTCATTGCTACGCCTTTGAAATTCAAGCCTCTGACATTCGACAACGACGAATGATAGTTTGCCTACTGTGAACAGACGCATAATCGCACCGAGCGTCACTCAAATTGTCCACTTGGGAAAGGAATAGCCCGCACAATGTGAGTCACCTCACTGAGTCGTCTAAGCACAACTTCGTTGCAGACTACACTCGCCCGTATCCAACAATCAGGCACCGCTTTGGATGTTTTGCAAACCTAGCAAATAATAATCACCTTTAAGAAAGAGTAACTTGTGCACGCGGTGGTCACCTAGGCAGCATAATGAATTCCAGCACGCATTGCACTAGCAAAGAAAAATCGGATTACACAGACAAGTGGCAACCGGCTAATGAGAGTCTTCAACTTCCTTCAGCTAGTTAAAAATGAGAACGAAAAACATATATTTGGGTTGAATTTCAATGAATGCTGATTTGCCAAATAAATGCCACATTTAATGTTATCAACACTTGTTAGAGAAAAGGGCAGAGAAATTGCAGTTCGGACAATAAGACAACAGCGAACAAATGAACTGCTTGCACTTCAGATCCCTCCATCCCTCACATCACTCGACCCCACCACCTACCGTGTCTGCACTCTCCATATCACACTGACCAACTGCAGCCTCACCAACTTCCGAAGTCTCAACGAAAGGCAACAGCTGTGGCAGCAGACCTATCAGCGTTATTGCCCTCGATTTCGAAAGCACCAAGAGTCATCACCACATCGGTGGCAGCATTCGCATGCCACTCATTAATGCCACCATAGATCCACGCCACCTAAAACGAAAAAGGCACAAAAGGAGTAGAGTTGGCGGGCAAGAATTAGCAGTGAAATAATGAATTTGGCACAAAAGAGGGGCACGATGGGAAAGAGGAGGTGAAAGATGCGGTGCTATAAGATCAATTGCAAGCTCGCATCCTAGTTACATCAAGTGTCACCCAATTCTCTCTAGCTACTGTTTCTAAGAGTCCAGTTTTGTGGGTGTGCAAGCATGCAAGTTAGGTGTTAGCGGAGCAGTTTTGAGGGTTCGCCGCTGCCTTCTCGGCAATGACAGAACGCTTAGTTGAACAACTTCTTCTAGTGCAGACGAACTTTCAGCCGCATCGTCACTTCGACACATTTGCAATGCATGTATGCTTGACAAAACGATCCCCAATGTTTAGCACGAAGCGCTTGGCAAACACGCTGCCTGCTACTGAACCGTCGTCATCTACTCTCGAGGGAGAAGGGTACCCTCTGAACTAGCACAACCCTCAGCACTCTGCCGACTCCATAACAAAACCAACAAGGTGGTATTCTTGAACCGGCGCGGCTTTAATCATTCTTCCTCGGTATTTGAATCACTAGCGAAAAGTGCTCGTTACCTGCTCTCTTCCTATCCGGTTCAGAGGAATAAAAGACGAGTCTGTCTTGCAATTTAATAGATTTTCTGGGACAACGGTTGAATGCCGGACCAAAACCTGAAAGCTTCAGTTCATCCAAATCAGATTTTTCTACAATTAGGCGTCAGTCCGTCCTTTTTACTCCCTTCACCATTTCCCTTCTCTCATTACCGAATGATATAATTGCATGATTCAAAAGGCGATGTGGCACATCGCGTGCTTCTTCCCACATCTTCTGGACTCGCGAAGTACTGAGTAAGCAAAGGGACTACAACAACGGAGGATATGAGGGGCAGCCAGGGAGCAAAAGAGGCTTCCTACTCTCACCCACCTCAATGCCTGGGAGTGGAGGTTAAGGAGGAGGAACAAGCGAATGCGTTGGTAAACTGCTGCCGTCACATGCAGTAATTGCACATGAAGGATCAGCTTCTCTCCCTCTAGAGGCCGTCCTTTCACTAAAGTTGATTGACATCGTTCAAAAGCTGCCTCATTAGAGTGCGTCATCATGATGCGTAGCTTTCTATGCACTGGAATACTGCTGGGTTATAAAGTAGGAGTGCTAGTACAATCGCACTGTTTCGAGTTGGATCTAACTCGTGGTCCCTCTGCTGTTAAATGTTTGAGGGGTATGAAGGGAAAAGGATTCAAGAGCTGAGGTGGCACTCCTTTGAAAGGCTACTTCGTGCATAAAGAGGCTAATTTTTGCATCAATTATTTGCTTACCATGTTTATCAATGTGTGTAGATGCTGGAGATGGAGCTGAACTTGCAAAGTCCAAGTTAGCTGTGTTGCAGTAGTCTAGCAGTGGGACACCCACATGGGCGCAGATAAGTGCTGTGCAAGTCATTTCTCCATCCGACAATGCTATCGCACCGCTAAAAGTAAAAATTGCAATGTGGTTGGATCAGCGCCCAGGGGAGCTGAAGCTAGGGCTGTGCAATATCTTCATTGAGGGTTGAGTCAGTGTGTTAAGGGCCACGTTCGCAGTGGCCACTGCATCCTCCTCGTGAACAGATAGCCGTTACACTAGGAGGCAGGTTGAAGTAGAGTCGACTAAAACAGATGATGGTGTTAGTGGAGGTATTGGAGACATTGTTTCGTTAAGGATGTGCAGTGCTTACTCTGAGGCAGATCCATGAGTGCAGCAGCGTTGTTACCTAAACTGTATGCGAGTGAAGATAGGAAGGCGGATCACAGGCACACTCCCATTTAGCAGTGGTCTCAAGGAAACCACCAGCAGTTCAGAGGATGCATAGCGTCATCAGACTGGATGCATGGTACCAGTTCAGCAACGCAAAGCCCTCGTAGGCACAGAAGAAGGTTGCGTAAACCTTTTCGCTCTTTGGCAGCATCATTAGCAAGTTACTGAAATGCAAAACCTGAGGCGACATCGCTAGTTCATAAATTGTTGGCATAATTGTACTATTGAAATGGAGTTTATTGGCAAATGAATGTCTTCTTTTCACATTCCATGTGGTCGGGATCGGGTGGGTGGTAAAAGGGGAGGGGCAGTTGATTGCACAAATAAGTCATCACCTTCTCGCTGTAAAATCAGAGTTTGCATGTTCTGACTTCGGCGTTAATCTCTTCCTTATGACCTTCACTTCTCTGGAAAGAGTACTATGAGGGCAGGTAACATGCTGAACGGGGCAGAGCGATGAGGGATGTACTTGAGGATGACTGTGATTGCGTAATGAAAAGCGGGTTTGGTGACCGCTTTTTGACTACCCAAGAGGATTCTCTTAGGTTGTGGATCGCAGCGTGGGGAAGTGGCAGATAAACATAGATAGCCTGGCTTGTATTCCAACCATGGAGTGCATTCTGAGGCCTCTGTGACTGAAAATACACAACGGTTATGCTCAGGCACCCCACAAGATGTAAAAACTGTGGAGAAGTTGTTGGCAACTTGCCATGCCGAGAACATAAGCCTTATTAGGTTTGTTAGTCAGTCGGATGCCCAGTTGGTAAGTTGGTCAATTTCCTAACAACTTGCACGATAGTTATATCAACCTGACCCTCCCTTCTAACTTAACAATCAGTCCATCAGAGACATAATCAACCATTTGGACTGCCAGTATGCTTCTCAAAGAGCAGTCTGCAAATAGTGTAGCAATTGCAGAATGTAAACATAAATAAAATGATTAAATGGCAGGTGATTTTTGACATCATAGTAGGCAACAATTTTCATCCTAAGGCCACAATTAAGCCACCTCAGAGGATGCCTACGAGATGCCCTTATTATTTCAACTCCTTTAAATGTGTTTTCGATGGCGCGCTCCCTATCAGATGGGAGGCATTCAACGTCCGTAGATGAACGTCGACCCTTTAAGAGGGGGCTGTAATGACCTACTTAGCACAGGCTGGCTAGGTGGCTCAAATACTAATCAAACGACCCAGTTACCCAGACATAGACATAATCAAAGGACCGTTGACTGATTGTTGAGTACGCCTTTGGCTATGTTTGAATCACTGGTTCATTTTAATAACATCTTTTACCATATTTCACTTCCCAGTGCATTTGTTGGCTTTCAACGAGTACATTGTGTCTGAACTGCTCTTCCTCTTAGAGGTGATCGTTGCACTTCCAATGTGAGAAAATGGTCTTCGTATCTTTTTGCCACTAATTATTTTGCGAAGCCTTAATTAAAATTACTTTTTAAAGACCATTAACCGAGAAGTGGGTGAACTCTTCTTTCCTCTCCTTCTTTCTGTTCGGCACACATCCGTTCATAGTCACTGTCAGGCGTCTGAGTTTAAGCACCACTAAGAACTCACATCCACCCAACCAGTTCGGACTAAGAGTTGTAGACGGCTCAGCTTTCTTCGGTACAACACACCCGCTATTCACCTGCGCCGGTGAACGTCTACCAGAAGCAAAAAAGCCAACTGTTTTCAGTCCCTTTCATTCAAGGCCAAGCACGTCAATTGATCATACAAGTGAGCTGTGGCTCACTGGTGCTCCGATTCGTCACAATATGACTTCATTTCAAGTGCCTGCGCAGCGCAACCCTTCCAGCCTTATCCGTCCCAAGAACAACGCTTAAGACACTGTACTCAGGCAGGATACATATCGACTCCATAAGTGTTGACTCCGCAAAGGCACAGCGATTGGGCATCTCAGTACACTTATCACCAACCATGCAAACAGACGACCAACGCGTTACACAGTCCTCATCCTCTCCTTCTGGTGCCATTCTCAGTGCTGCCCCTAGTGATTGTACCGCGTCTACACTCTCCTCCTCATTTCCTGTGATGGAAGAGAATTCGATAGGAGAAGGGCAACTATGCTGCTCGTCACAGGGCAAATGCTGACCCAAAAGCAAAACTGAGTCAGGGTTCTGTATATGTTAGGGTCTCAAGGCCACGACGATAGTAGAACAGTTAAGCCTTGATGACTGCCAAGCCGAAACCTACTGGCACTTTGCATGTTTTCAACGACAAGCCCAACCACATGCTCTAGTTGGTGGCAATCCATGCAGCACTGTCACCTGCTAAATGGTCGTCGACCAATATGCTCTTGCCATACTTTGGCCCGTCTTCTTAATTTTTCTTTAATAAATATTATCGCATTAGCCTTAATCTCGCCTCATTTAGGTAACTCACCGTCTACCAAACCACCGGCACACAAATGTCTAGCAATTCGAGCCACTACGAAGGGTGCTGTCCTCTGAAAACAAAACCCTTCCCCTATCTTATTGCACTGTAGCTATAAATTGCACATTGGGGCAGCCTGCTCCACCCAAAGGTCGGCTTCTCACCACTGTGGACTGAGACTGTTCACAAGTGACTCCCACGAGGTATGCGACCGTAATGCGCCTCTTTATTGCCACCTAATGATGGCCTAGTGAGGAAATAGGCAGTGTCTGCACAACTCTCCTACTCGAATAGGCAGGTGTATACTACCCACCGATGAAGCTGCCCGATTTTGGTCTCCCATTCGATCTCAACTTATAGCATTGCCTTTAAAGTCTATTCTGAATTCGATATTTCTTGCTCCCTCCTTGACTCTCATTGCCTTGGAATGAGTAAATGGAGCGCAGTTAGATGGTACTTTCCATCGTTGGTTGATTTGATGAACAGGATGCACTGATATGGGTTGTGTTCGTTCAGAGAACACACTCCTCTCCATGATAGACGGTGAAGATACCGAAACGAGGTCCGTGCTTTCCGAAAGCTTCTCGTTTGTGTGAGAGGGCTATTTACTCAAAATAAGGAACCGGACAGAGTAACATCAGCATTAGTGGCTAATGTTGTGGTCAATCTGACAGTTCAACTCTGCGGTGAATTGTGTGTCTGTACCCTAGCAGCAGTAATAACCGCAGCGACAATAAGGATGAAGTGACAGCAAAATCGGTGGCACTTGCTTTTGACGACGACTTGGATGACGATGTGACCTTGCTCAAGGGCTAATCACTCAGCGGTCTTCACTTGCCACCTACCTCGCTATCATCGAGATGGTAATGCTTGGTTATGCAAGTGTTTCAGCTGGTGATGCCAATAATGCCCAAAGTAGTAAGGATTGCTCTCCTTCTCTACTCTACCTTTGTGCTCGGTGCCAAACTAACCTCCAAGTCCTCCAAAGGCCTGGAACGAGATTTGTGCTCATTGTGACTATGATAATGATGATTTAACTGCCTCGTTGAACAGACACCGCTGACAGCATCACTCATTCAAAGACCGAATGCGTTGACATGTGATGGTAGATGTCGGGAGGGACAGTGGCGGGTCTAGCGGGGGGCGTTTACAGCACACAGGACATGCTGCAATGGCCAGAACGGTTACTCCAAAAAAAAAACAGATTTTTAAAAGTTTGCAAACCAGACTGCAAAATTAGGAATTGACTCGGACTATCAATAAGCAGGAAGCCGGTAGGACTGCCAGCTCAAATCCGAAGGGCCTTCAGCTATCAACATTAGGTGACCCTCAAGCAAAACCTCATGTGACAGCCTGGCAACGTGGAGAAGGGAATCCACCGAGGGCAGAAGTGACGCAGACACTACAAGCCTGGTTTCTTTTGCGTCTCCACGCCCTTTGAGAATGCTGTATTGTGTCTGTTTAAATGGTGTCTCGACTGAGGCCACCCATAGGACACTAATAGGTTTCTCCAAGCAATAACTTGAAGTGATTACTCTCAATGACGCTGTACCCACCTCTCCGATTGGTTTCCGCTGGAGATGTAGCAAGCGACAATCGGGTAATGTATGTATCATCTGGGCACAAGCTATCTGGAGGGCTGTCTGGGTGTTGAACAGGTAGACGAGCAGTAATTAGCAGGTTTTGTCTCTGACTAGCGATTTTGATTGACTGATTGCCAATGCTAGTTTAATTACATCTTGATGTTACTTCATCGCACGTGAAGGACCAGTGTACTGCCACAGAGATACTTTCATTTAAACTCTTACTAAAGGTGTCGTAATTTCTTGAGCATCACATAGTCACCCCACTCCTGTGGTCTTTAGACTGTCAATGCTGTCAACCTTCGTGTGAGGACATCATTTGTATAAATACTTATCTTCAATTTCATTCGCAACTACTTTCGACTACACCGTTCGAGGCTGCCTCATCGACTTGCTGGTCATCAGTGCGTTTCGTCTGTCATATCCATAACAAACTAACTGATGGGTGTGACTGTGCTAGCAGATGATCCAACTACTTAACAAGCTCACCTCATCTGACTATCAAATACATTTGCTGGACTCTCAACGATCAACCGACCAGCCGGCTGACTACGTGGATAATGAAGTAAAGGAGAAAGTTTGGGTTTGAATTAACTATCACAAATGCTGTTGCTTAGCTGACAGGGCCATCAAATGAGCAGTCAACTGACCTGCCCGTGAATCAACCATAAAACGGTAAGGTGCCAGCATCTGTGACCCGGCGCAGGAACTACCACCAAAATTAGGAATCGTAGACGCAGTTGCAAACGATGAGCGAACTAGCCTTCCATTTAGAAGTGGTCGCCACTTGTCCACGCGAGCGGGAGGAAGATATCTTTCACCCTCATTTTGTTTGCCGGTTTTATTTAGACATTGCCCTCCCAATGTTTGCATGTGTCCTATGGAGGTATCAGAAGCATGATTTGATGCGACTGCTTCCACCCACAGTGGATCGTGGTACACCATTCACTTAAGTGCGGTCCTACCACACCTGACGAAACCGATACTGAGTCGGATGCGGTACGATGTATCAGTGTCACTCGAGGCAGTACATATTGTGTTGACCTTATCTATTCTCACTTGTCTGGAGATGACACTCGTTCGGAGAGTACACTTTTAAACCGTAGGGGCATCCGATGGTTCCGTAAGGGGGAGTCTGTTCACTGGACGCCTCGCGCTCTCACTCTATTTGTTCCAAGATCGTAATGTCCAAGAAGGGAGGTACAAGCTCTAAACCCATTGTACATCCTTGCAAATGTGCTTGTAGACTGCGGCTACTGCATCTAGCGATTGCACATGAAGAAGCAGCTCCGTTCTGTCTGGAAGCCATCTCTCGCCAATGTCGATCGAGATCGTTTAAAAGCCGCTTCGGCTGGGTGTACTGCCACGATGCATAGTTTCTGTTGTTCATGCATTGAATGGAGATGTATTTTGCGCTGCACTGCTTACCTGGGATTCAAAGGCGGACAGGTTGTCTTCATTCGCTAAACAACATGCTCTTTTACCTACTTATATTTTGTGTACTAGTCACGTTTCCCAGTCTTCCTATTCAACTTGCATGCAATCGCAATAAGAATATTTCAAGAGTCTGCCAAAGCATCCACAAGACTGATCCATCGTAGAGTTATCAAAGCACCTCGAATGAAACAACGAAGCATCCACATTCTCTGTCCCTACCCACCCTTTATTTGCCCACCTCACCACCTTCTCGAACTCGCAATTCTCTATTCTCCATAACATAGTGCCGCAACGCGTCGAGAGACTTCACTAGTGTATCCTCACCAAGAGTATACTCACCGATTCAGCCATCTACAACTCGGCGTCTCTTCCACACAATAAGGCACAAAGCCAAAAAAATCAAAAAATATTTCAGCAGTATCTACTTCGTGTCATGGCATGGGAATGTACCCAGAGAACCGAATAGAAATGATGTCTTGACCGCACTGATCTGGCATTCCATTGGGTTGGAGAGAAGGAATCAGGAGCGGATTTGGCAGTGCTACCGACATCTTTCTGAGTACCAGCCCATTTCAAAAAGTCTCTTTCTCGTGCAGCGATTTTGTAGCACTAGCAGCCACAGTTTATTAAGAGCTTTTCATTTGGCTCCGTTTCTTGTATACCGATGTACTCAACTCCGTCTGCAGTGTCTATCCAACGCCACATTTTCATTCTGCTTGTTGCTGCCACAAAGAGGACCAGATCACTTTACGTGATGATGGAGAGCCTTGAGGTTAGTGCAGCGCCTAGCTCTGAGGTGGGGAGAAAACGCAGCTTACCTATGGCAAATTAGGCATCATTGTCATTTCTATCCACAAAATCCGCCTAATCGATCATTACTACCGGGATGCCGACAAGTTTGGTGACAAAATGAAGAACTCCTGTACGACGAGTGCCAGCACAAGGTCACATCTCCATCCAAATCGTTGCCAAAGAGTGGTGCTGACGATCCCACTGTCAGTTCATCCTCATTATCGCCGCAACTGGCGTTGCTGCGAGCAGGTAAACACTCGTTTTACTACAGAGTTGAAATTCAGCATTAACCACCACATCCCTCACTGACGCTGATGGTACTCTAGCCACTTCTCCGCACCGACTTAATCACAGCATGTGAGTGTTGGAATAAATAGTCCCCTTTGTTAGAACTAAAAGCGTTCCGCGAACATGGTTCTCGTTTTGGAATCGTCCTTATTCATCATCGAGGAAGAAGTGTGCTCCCTGGACGAGCACAATCCTCACCAGTTCGTCCTCTTCATCAAATTACTAACAATGAAAAACACCACCCACCAGCCTTCCCTTCACTCATTTCAAGGAAGTGAGGGTCAGTCAGGAGTAGATAAATGTAAATCTATCACGCCTTTCAAAGTAGGTATTGCACACCTCTCTGCTCAGGTAGGAAATTGTAGAGACATTGCTGGTTCCGTAACCATAAAAACAGGCTTTGTGTTTCGTGTCTACCACACGCAATTGCCTGGAAGGAGGTGGATTCATGCAAACGATTAGGCATGGGTAAAGTGGAGGTGATCCATATTGCCCCTCTTCAATTCCTCCCCTCCACTTGCGGTGTTACTTTCGATGCAAAGACTACCTTAAGTAGATGTGGCACTTAATTAGCCAGACTTGTTAATCAACTTCCCTCTTCTCCCAACTGACCGAAGCTTACGGGCCTTCCATGCATCTCTGCAATAAAAAGAAGACCTTTCGAAATTGTAATTAGTTGGGCCGTTGCTTTGCCTTAGACGCTCATACAAGACCACCTCGTCAACTGCTCAGTGCTGTCAACTACACCACCAATACTTGTAGGTTGGGGTAGACAGTTATTATAACACGGCGTTCGTGTACACTAGTAAACCAAGTCCATCCACTCCTAGAGTTTGTAAGCAACAATGAAGGCTTGTGCTGTGGTGCATCACTATGAAATGACTCACCGGGTGAGATTCGGAGGTCAGTTTGTCGAATACCGCCTTTTGATGGTTTAGCCACCCCTCCTCCCCTATACTCACTTGATGGTTGGCCAATCGCTCTAGTTCAGCCTGTCGCTGTCATCGTCTTGGCGACTTTATGTAAAGTCTGAGGCATTAAAATTTGAGGGTGATTAATGTTAAAAAGGCGAGGCGAGGGGAGATGTAAGGAGGGAAGCGCTATTCAGGCATGTGTATGTCCAGTAAATTTTCCCATTTAGACAGGTGTTTTGCTGAGTCGCTCATCTAGATTACTCGCAACCCTCTTCACCCATGACCCACTAAAACTGACATTGTTGGTCAATATTTTGATAAAATCCATATGATCGAAGTGGTTGCGCACCTATCTCAGTCATTCCCTTGTCTCATTCAGCCAAGCATTCAGTTAACTTGGTTCCTGCCAAAAAGCGCATAGACCTCTACTGCCTGTTGTAATGCAAAGCAACAATTATTTTAAGCATTTAAAGCAGTCATACGCATCAGAGATAAGCCACCGAAATCTCATCCACAAAGGCGCCTTGTGCGTGTAAATTCAAATCGACCCGTCTAACTAACTTACTTGTAGGTTGGGGTAGACAGTTATTATAACACGGCGCTCGTGTACACTAGTAAACCAAGTCCCATCCACTCCTAGAGTTTGTAAGCAACAATGAAGGCTTGTGCTGTGGTGCATCACTATGAAATGATTCACCGGGTGAGATTCGGAGGTCAGTTTGTCGAATACCGCCTTTTGATGGTTTAGCCACTCCTCTTCCCCTATACTCACTTGATGGTTGGCCAATCGCTCTAGTTCAGCCTGTCGCTGTCATCGTCTTGGCGACTTTATGTAAAGTCTGAGGCATTAAAATTTGATGGCGATTAATGTTAAAAAGGCGAGGCGAGAGATGTAAGGAGGAAAGAGTTATTCAGGCATGTGTATGTCCACTAAATTTTCCCATTTAGACAGGTGTTTTGCTGAGTCGCTCATCTAGATTACTCGCAACCCTCTTCACCCATGACCCACTAAAACTGACATTGTTGGTCAATATTTTGATAAAATCCATATGATCGAAGTGGTTGCGCACCTATCTCAGTCATTCCCTTGTCTCATTCAGCCAAGCATTCAGTTAACTTGGTTCCTGCCAAAAAGCGCATGGGCCTCTACTGCCTGTTGTAATGCAAAGCAGCAATTATTTTAAGCATTTAAAGCAGTCATACGCATCAGAGGTAAGCCACCGAACTCTCATCCACAAAGGCATCTTGTGCGTTGAAATTCAAATCGACCCGTCTAACTAACTCCACACAATTAACACAATGTGAATTGAGAGCTTCTTTTAGCGGATGTTAGGGGTCAAGGTGCACACATAAGAGGGCATGATAACCTCTTCGAAGTGGGTGAATAGGAGCCTCCTTGTTTGGGTTTCCTTTCTCATGTGGCACTCCAATGCACATTCAGTGAGTGCTTGTCTCCTTTGTCACCCAATGCGCTCTATCTGTTCATACGAATTGCCTCTTGTAGGGAACAAATTGTCTTCACATGGCATGAGAGTTTTTGCTAGTTTCATGTGGCAGATCCACTTCAGCTCAAAATAGGAGAAGAAGTAGAGGAGAAAAGTGGCTGAATGGAGTGAGGTGTGTTGGTGGTTGATGGGTTGTTGGCAAAGTGTGGAATTTGAGACCAAAGGGACAACGAGCTAGCTGTCAAATGACTGATCAGAGGAGCTCCCACTTTACCCAAGGCTGACCTGTCGATTTGGTAGGCTAGAAAGACAAGTTAGGAGAAGAGGATCAGATAAACTTGCCTTCGCACCTACATGCACGCAAGTACAACGGTTTCAGTCTGTTTTCCTAAAATGTAGGCAAGGCCACACACACAAACTTGGGTAAACAGATGGACAGACGCAGATACATAGTAAAGCCGAAGCAGGCAGTCCAGAGCTAGAAGCAAACACTCCCATCCGTTATTGTGCAGCACCAGGTAGAGGGATTCTCTGCGAAGAGAAAAAAGAATCGGGCAGTGAGATGAGCAGGCAGGAATTCGACCGGTTCACAAATTACAAAGAAAGAAGTAAGAGCAACGTGCTTACCTTCGCTCTCGAATGGGTGAATGGAAGGAAAGCGAAAGTGGGGAATGGGATTAAGGCAAATTGGCATTCGGCAGACTGAAACGACAGAGGGAAAGCTAGAAATCAACAAATAATGGTACCCCAAGCTAAGCTATGCCAAAAGAAGATTGAGTTTTTTGTAGAGTGTGATTGAGTGAGATCCAGTCTAGTCTGTGCTAACCGGATCTAGGTTGTAAAATCTTCACGTTATTTGAACAAGTCATAATGGAGATTAAGGCTAGTAGAGTAACGAACATGAGGTTACAAAGGGGGCGCTAACAGACAATGAGGTGGGAGAGGAAGCTGAGAGAAGCGTAAGGGGACAGAGGAGCGAGATGTTTCGTGGCACTTAGGTGGAAAAATTAAGGTAAGGAAATGCATTGCGGGGAAACTCGCTCTCCTGTTCCGATTACATTGAATGCGTGGGGTATAAGCAGTGAGGCATAATGTAAGACGCAATCCACGAGAGCCTATTGAGCGTAGTGGGTTGCAAAGCATGGAGCATGGCATAAGGAAGGATACGTTAACAGGAGGGTTCTTCTTCACTCATTTTAGGAAGTCATCAGACCCACTTTTTATGTGTACACCTTGATCCCTAAAATCTGCTAAAAAGAAGGCGAGAAAGAAAGAAAGAAAGAAAGAAAGAAAGAAAGAGAAAACCTCACTCACATGGCATAAAGTTGCGTTTAGTCGCTTGGGCGGGCCAAATTAAAGTGTTGGTTGGACTCCAGTGGTGACGGGTAGAGCGCCTATGTGGATGAGGCATGCACGATAGATCAGATAACCCTATCTTCCTTTTTCCTTCTTTTCTGATCTACACTCATCATAATCTAGTCAAGGTGGCTAATCTTGTTTGCTTCGGCTTAGTCCAATCCGGTCAGATTTAGTCTAGCCTAGTCCTGCGCACCATGCTGCAGTGCTTCAGCGATGAGGCCTAAATATCGAGTAAGTTATTATACATCGGTAGATCTACCGGTGCTGCTCATTTAGTAATTATGAAGGCATGTGAGAGAAGTGTAAAGCGAGTTATGCACAGCAAGTGTAGTGCAGGGTAGAAAATTGATTTGACAAATCTGCGATCCACCCCTGGAGATTGCTATTAAGGTACCAAAGATGCAAATCTGATGTTCACCCCTAAGTTAATGCCTGCAAAATTGTTTTCTTGTATTACAAGTAGTAACAGTGGTCCATGCGTTCCTTCAGTAGGAGCTGTGTATCAGTAATCGTCAGCTGAAAGAGACAAGAGAATGATTGAAACAGAGGCGAAGAGGTGNG
>LWMJ02000489.1:13157-29332 GCA_001693035.2 Taenia asiatica | reverse complement strand
TAGAAGGTGGTAGGATCCCATCATATGCAGTAATTTGTCCACGTGGCGCAGTGCCAAAATCAATGTGTCTTTATAAACTTTGATCAAACTTTACAGCTATTAAACCAAAGGTGTCAATAATTTGCACATTAAAATATTTATGCTCCTTTTAATGTGTTCTTTGCTTCTAGGCTGTGGTTAGCATTGGAAGCTTCGAACACACTTTAGTGGATCCAGGCCCAATACGTAACACGCAACAGACAATGGCGAAGAAGTTTTTGCCCCAAACAGGTGATCTGATAAATGGACGGCACAAATTCGAATCAATTTTGTTCAAAATATGTCAAGACGACAGGTGTAATATGGTATAACTTGCAAATATTGGTGAGATTAGATTGTCAGAAGAAATTTTTCTCGGGCCGTGTCAGAACCAACAGAATTATGGAGAAATTTGGATGTGCTTATAGGTCTTATGGGTAATCGCTTGAGAATGGGCGAGGTGTATGCCCACGTTTATCCCCATACGCGCAGCAGCATGACACATTAGTGCCAAATTTTGCAAGGCCTATTTGTCTAGCTGTGATATATGCCCATTTTGAAAGCGTTTCGAATATTTATTTGGCATAACTGCGCTTTGGAGGCTCTTTATTTTGCGTGTCGGATCGTTTTCTTCACTTTAAGTCCAATTTTTTTGTTAAATTTGTCTAGCTGCGATATATGCCCATTTTGAAAGCATTTCGAATGGTTTATTTGGTATAACTGCATTTCGGAGGCTCTTTATTTTGCGTGTCGTATCGTTTTCTTCACTTTAAGTCCAATTTTTTTTGTTAAAAACGATCTTTGTCTTCAGAGAACATATTTTTCGGTGCTGTATTCATTAAAAATTTAGGTTTGCTAGTCTCAAGAGCATAGCAGTGAAATTGTAAGCATAGGAGGATTTGAAAGAGTACCGGTGCTAGCACTGACAGTAACGCACACAACGACACGATGCCGTTCTTCCGACCCACTGACGCTAAGTCCAATGGTGGTGCTGAGCTAGCTATTTAAAGTTTGACTTCAGAAACAAATTACTCGCCTCTTTTAGAGGATTGTTTATTGCGCAATCGCTCGTAATTCAACCCTCCTGAGGTTATGTTCTTTTAGGGCTAGTGAAAATTGCCAAAGTCGAGACTGGTGAGAAGTGGATGGAGATATTGTTGCAGTTCGTAAAAAACCCAACAAGCCGAGCAAATGATGACAATGACGGTCCGAAATATGCCTGGTCAAGAGATAAGTTTGCCATTATGTGGCACAATCCAGTCACTGTAATAATTAACAAACACTTGTGCCAATAACCGCTATCTACCTTGATGCTTCACCTAAAGTAGTTTCTTTATCCCTTGACTGGCTACAAAGAAAAGCTACGCTTTTGTGACCGTCCATTAGGATGTCACCGGTCAAAGACATTTAAGAGGCTGCAATATTCAAGCTTCAATATTTAAGGATTTCTTAACAATTTTTTGCAATTTTTCTGATTTCTTTTTGGGTAGCGAACGAATCTCTCAATTATTGTCCGGAGTGTGCATGCAGATAAAGCGACAAGGAAGAAGAGAGGCTGAAGACCAAAGGGAGTGAGTAAAGGGAGTGGGGAATCAGATGAACAGAGTCATTAAGGTATCCACCTGAAAAGAAGGGGAAAACTAAATGCGCTTGCCAAATACCGAAAAGAACCCACACGCAAAAGTGACAAAAGTGGCCACAACTCAAATTAATAATTGACACGTCCATGATCATTCGCGGTCGGTCATGTCTCTCGTGCTAGCACTTTTATCGTAAACTCCATGGTCAAACACGCAACATGCGAAAAATTCAGCAGCCCATAAAAGATTAGATTAGGTAGCTGTGCACCTCTTGTCTGCAACTAGGGAGATCATCCATCCACTGCACATCCACGTACTTAAAATAAATTGCGGTCTAAGCGGGCTAAGTGAACGGCATCAAGGGCGAAGGGAGGCATGTGGCTTAACGGCATGTTATGCATGTTGGGTTGGTGCAAATCAAAGCCGACGCATGTGATGCTCACCCAAACCACTTTGCAATTCAGTCAGAAAAGATGGCGTTTCTTTTAAGCCCACTCGTTAAGGTGCCAACCAAAAGACCTCCAACTTTGTGCAGTTGGCACAGCATCGTTGCATCAGTCGACAGCCTTGAAAGCTTTGATGGTAAAGACGAATGTCGTTAGTGGTTGCGATTGCGCCACGTGTGGTCAAGAAAGGTTCTGTCGCAGCGGCGGCAAGTTTGACCCCGCATGGGGTGTTTAAGCGGATTCAGTGAGAACCCCTGAACTAGGCCCCATACTTCTAAATATGCCAGCGAGTCCACACTGAATCCAAACGTATCGCACCTAACTTTCTCCTCTCTTCCCGCCTTATGTAGTAACGAGATGGAACTTCAAAGGCGGGTCTACGTGAATACTGTCAAAAGGGTAGCATATTCACGCCACCAAGTGGGACTATAGTTCAACCCTCCTCTCTCCTGCCATTCTTTAACGACTTGCATGGCAGAGCGAGTCACACTGATGGGAATGCTAAGTAGTGCAGGGGCCAGGGAATATTGAGTCGAAAATGCAATAAAGCATACAGAAACTCCACTTGCCCTCTATCACTCGTAGCCGTGCCAATCAATCCGCGAGCACCACATTTGTGAGGTGATGTGCTAATTCTCCGGAGTATAATACAGCCTCATCAGCAGTTTGTCTTTCTTATGCGGTCCAACGGTGACTGAGAAAAGGAATGAAGGCATAACTTACCCCATTGGTGGCAGCAATGGCACCGAGGACTACTTGGCAGTTGCTCCTTGTGTGACATTGATGGTACTCTATATGGTCTTCTGTGAGCTGCTTTGTGCTCATTTTTCATGCTCCAAAGTAGCCCTAAAAACACAACCATCTTCCAAGAAGAGAGGACCGAATAATAATAAATTTGCAATGGTTGGTGCCTTGTTGAGCAATATTTTCTCCTCCCGAGAGGATTATATCAACCCTTGTATAAAGCTCGTTTTCTTCCTAGACATACCGTCTATGGAAGTTAAAATCATCAAGTAGATGTGTTTTCCTGGTTGGTGTGGTGCACAGATCTGCGATTAACAAATGAGAGGAACAAAGAATAGGAGTGGACGGAACATTTAGAAGTACCAACGTGTACTCACTACTTCTGTAGTTTCTTGGCGTGCATTGTTTGGCATGTCAAGAAAGAGGTGTAGTGCTGCCAATCATCCTCTAAAGCACCGTTCGCCGAAACGGAGTTTGTCCCCATCGCCAAATGAGAATCATTGCTCAAATAAAACCTTACAGCACTGCATGTAAGATGCTTCCTAAGGCAGCTTTTGCAGGATCCACGTGCAGTGATTCATTTTCTACTGGCGTTGCATGTTGCAGTAAGTTAACATGATACTAACAAGGTGGCAGACACCTTGGTAAAACAATTTTTCATGGATAGATGGATACATCAAACCCATATTTATTGGCTAATTGGATTTGTATTTGGTACCCCGGAGTCACTACATTCGATTATAATGCATCTGCAACCACTGTGCTAACGCACTCTTAAGATTTTTAACGGCGTGGCAAATCTGCAGTTCTCCAGACAGGATGATCACTAAAAAGGGAACTTTTAAGGAGACCATAGCGAGTAAAGCGATTAAGTGGAGGGCCGCGTGGACTCGGAGAAAGTACATATGCTTGGAGCATTCCAGTTTCTGCGAAAACTAACAGGGCATGGGATATTTGTGGTTGGTTGCTTGTCCCAGCTTACCCTCCATTACCGCATAATGTTTCCATTCGTGGGTGCACAACATTGCTATTGCTATATGGCAAAAAAGGGAGCATAAAATCAAAGCAAGGGATTAGTGGAAAACACAGTGGATAATTCAACACTTGACATTCAATCTGTAGGGCAAACGACAGATCGCCTGATTCCATCTCAGCGATTGAAAGAGACCAACGAGCGCTGTGGGGTTTTAATCAAGATATAAGAAAAGAACGGGCAAAACAAACAACTCACCCAGTTTTATCGCATCGCTAACCTTCTATCATCGATTAGCTCAGAGATCATCCTACCAACAAATAAATTGTGTGCCATTAATCGGGTCTCAAATGAGTGCCTTCAAGAAGATCAAATTAGCAACGATGTTCAGATAAGAGTGCTTCAGAATGCTGCCTATGTTGCCATGGAGGAAGTACACGAAACCCAAAAGAAAACGAATGCCTTTATTGTCCATCGACCGGAGCATTAAAATGCAGATGAAAACGTTTGAGTCTGTAAATTGCAATGTTACACATGCTTTATGTCAACATCGTTAGTAAAATTCTCTTGCTTTTCGTACTTTGCTTAAAGTATGGGACGCAAACCTGAAATACATCATTAATGGGATTAGTGGCACCAGTCCCTTTGCAGGTAGTAAAACAGAGCAGTTGAAATTCCTCAGCATTTTATTCCGTAAGTCTCTCCGCCAAAAAAAAAACAATCATTTAATCACCCGTCGTTCTTTTTCGCCTTGGTTGGTAAGAAGAGGGCAGAAGGCGTGCGGTCAATAGAGGTGTCACCTGCGATGCATGGATAACACTTACCGTGTCACAGCGGCAGCTAGTTCTACCTCGGTGTTAGGTGTTTAGCGGATGTCGACGACAGCTTTGATGTGAAGCGACACACCCGCAACACACTAGTTAGTCTTCACTTCCACCTTCCAGCATTTATTCATGCACAATAAGACTGAATCTAGTGAGCTGTGCTAATTTTTCTCCTTTTATTTTTCCATTGCTGCAAAGTGATGGCGAACAGACGTACGTCCATACCCTTTTGTTGCTTTCGCTGAAAACAAGTGAGTGGTTGATTGTGTCGAAGAAATCGAACAGGTGAGCAGAGATGACCCTTTAGCATCACCCCTTTTTCGGACCAAACAGGCCCATGTTGCATGCATTGTGGGAGCCATTAATTGCTGAGAGTGACTTTACTGGCATGTGCCATGCATTAGTTGCGCCGGCGCATTTCGCAATGAGTTATCGGGTCGTAATTACATAGGCAGACCTGGTACAACACCTTTAATTAAGGGTAGGTTAATGCGGGTGAATTGCATACTCAAAGGCATGCCTCAGGCGTGCCCCGCATTGTCATGCGTGAGTCATATTTTTCATCCCAAAATATGATGTAAATCAAAGGCTCTGCATATGCCATTCAAGCAACGAAGAAGGAAATACCGTTTGTGGCAGTAATTTCAACAGTTTATGTAGTGGACCCTTTGTTAAAATCCCTCAGAGGACTTCCAATTTCGCTAGTTCATCCTGGATGCCCATGAAGAAAACCCCAAAGAGAAGA
This sequence comes from Taenia asiatica, assembly GCA_001693035.2. Taxonomy (NCBI): domain Eukaryota; kingdom Metazoa; phylum Platyhelminthes; class Cestoda; order Cyclophyllidea; family Taeniidae; genus Taenia; species Taenia asiatica. The sequence continues at coordinate 24,002 of LWMJ02000489.1, read as the reverse complement.
CTGATGTAGGTTCATGTACTGGAATCTAATCACATATTAAGCAGTTGCAAACACCAATCGGTAATAATAGCATTCTTCAAGAGTTCAAAGCAATAGCTTGCACACTGTTAGCCAGCTCCTTCATCATTATGGCATGCAAAGGCTTCATCACAAGCGTTGGTGCAAGCACATCTTAGTTGGGGTTCGCTGTTTACCACCATTGATGCAACCATCCCCACGGCTGCTCACACGGTGACCACCACTGCGGCTTCCGCTCAGACCACCACACCCACTTCTGTCCATATTTGGAACCCTTCACAACCTTACCCCACGGCGCTCACTTCCACGGATACGAGCATGGCCAACTTCCACAATGCATTTCTTGGCTCATCTTAGTTGGGGTTCGCTGTTTACCACCATTGATGCAACCATCCCCACGGCTGCTCACACGGTGACCACCACTGCGGCTTCTGCTCAGACCACCACACCCACTTCTGTCCATATTTGGAACCCTTCACAACCTTACCCCACGGCGCTCACTTCCACGGATACGAGCATGGCCAACTTCCACAATGCATTTCTTGGCTTGACTTTGCTTCCTTTCAATTTGATCGTGTGCTGAGCCGTGTCCGCTTATATACTAGTCGCCTTGTCTCTTATTGTTCCACGCGACTAACTTAGCTTTGTGTTTTACACTTGAGTGTCATAGCTAGTGAGAACTCAAGCGAAAATTTTACGAATGGCGACTGCTTTTGCCAATGCGCAGATGATAGAGCACTGATTAGCATCGGGCTGCACCAAGCCACTAAACCCAGCTCATTTATGTTCCAGTGGGAATTACGTGGAAAGGAAATAACCCACTAGCATCGAATACTTTCTCAGCTATCGGTGATTTGTCCTACCGCAACCACAAGCTTCACTTTTGATAATTTAGTCTGATGCTATGCAGAAAACACACATCAAGCCCTTTAAACCGATCGTTCATTAATTTGATGCAAAGAAAGCAATGTAGAGACAAAACAGCAGAAAGATATTTAAGAGTAGGTATTGCAAAGTGCATAGAACTGGGCTTCTTGTGTCTAAGAACATAAAAATCCCCTGCCAATCTAAGAAAAATTAGTAGGACAATAATTTGTTTGAGTAGATGACGCGTAGCCAAAAACGGTGTGGCTGATTCTAAAAAAATCTTTAATGCACAAAATTGTTGTGCGGAGAGTAGCCCATCAGATAAGACGTAATTACCGACATCTGTGGTGCTCATCACACCTCCTCCTAGTGGTTCGCGTTCATGTGCAGACACACGGGATATTTTCTGTGGTTGGTGTAACATAGTAGCGCGCGGCGTTTGGCTGCACGTCAAGAAGTCGTTTGCCTTTCACTCATGATCGCACTGCGCATCAATCATCAGTCCCAGTGTAGCCTCGTTCGTAGCACAAATCTTTTGCAAAGGGTACACTACTCGCCTGCACAGTATCAGTCTTCACTTCGTGGTTTTCGCAGTATCATGGCTTAGGAGTCAGTACAATAATCTATTTGTAAGGCAGATACAATTAATAAGCAAACGTTATGCTTGCTGCAGGTTAATCAGACAAAGCAATGCTCCTCAAAGCAAAGGCTTTAATGAAGTTATGGAGAGTAGACCCACCCAAGCAGTTTATCACCGTAAATGAATTATCAACATTAAATTCATGCAAGGTGTTGTAGCGAAACCGGTTGCCAGTCGGCCGCGCTATGGAAAAATATTGTAGCTTTTGCCTATTAGAGGACTCTACATCAATTAATGCATAATTTGGCGATCCACGAGACAAGTGGGGTATCAAAAGCAGATTGTTCTGCAAAGCTCTACGAAGAAGTAAGATGGTCAATGCACAAAGAACTCTGCATTTCCAAAACAAATTGCATCTGATATCGTCAAGACCACCACAAATAGTTGTACCTATTGCACTACCTCGACAACTTTGAACCCGCGCCGAGAAAGAATGCACTACTTTCAAATAAGAAGCGTTTGTCATCCTACGTAGACTTTTCTTCCACATTCGTATTTGCGCCGCAACCGGTATCACAAATGTGTGGTATATTTCTGTTTGTGGTGCGATCGTTGCAACGTTGTTGAAGGCTCAGTGCAGTAAACTGTAGCATTTAAAATCTTGCCATTTTTCGGCGAGCCAAAAGTCAATACTCAGTTTTAAAGATGAACTTGGACGGAAACTGCATCGTATTTAGGCATGATTCCAATGCTTGATTTGCATCGCGCGAATTTGACGAGTAAAATGTAGTAAGTCTCAGTATTAGGAAGATAATATTACAGCACTGAGAGCAATATCCAAAAGGCCGTGTGTATGGCCTGTACGTAATGCAGGCGAAAAGAAAATCAAAACCGTTATGCTTATGGCCACACTTATCGGGTCGGCCATCACATCGCTATGCTGTCAGTGTTATAAAGGCGAATCTCCATACAGTTGGTGGTGGGACAAAGCACCAAGAGCCGAGAAAGCATTTGATGCTAGTGGGTTATTCTTTACAGCGTAATTCCCATTGGAACATAAATGAACCGTGTTTAGTGGTTCGGCACGGTTTGATGCTAGCCTGTGCGCCACGACTTGCACACTGGTAAAGGCAGACTCCATTCAGAAGAAGGTTTGCTTAGGTTCTTACCAATTTAAAAAAACTGAAGTAAAAAAACGCCAAGCTAAGTCAGTCGCATGCTAATCATAGGTTAGAGATCACTCCAAACATCACCTGTAAGGGTTGAAATCACGGGAGCATTGCTGGAGATTGGCGGGCACTACTGCAGAGCCGAAAGTACAATGAGCACGAGCGTCACGTGGAACAGTTGGAGGCGAGGCGATTAGCATAAAAGCGGACTCATTGCAGCACATAAGTCAGTTTGAGCGAAAGCAGAGACAGGTGAAGAAATGGAGTGGGGAAGTTGGCCATATTCGTATCCGTGGAAGTGGGCACCTTGGGGTGGGATGTGAAGAGTTCACGTTGTGAGCCGAAGTAAGGATGGTGGTCTGGGCAGAAGCCACAATGGTGGTCATCGTGGGCGCAGCCGTGGGCACAGCCGTGGGGATGGTCGCATCAGTGGTGGTAAACAGCGAACGCCACCGAGGCTGTGCTTACACCGACGCTGTAGAGGTGGTAATGATGGACGTTTGTGTACAAGCACTCCTCCACCTCTACCTTGCTATTATTCCCATTTATTGTTCGCAGCTTCTTAACATACGATTAGATGCCTGTACATCCACCTACACCAGTCTTCTCTTTGGAGTTGTCTTTTTCGGGTCTGTGGAATGCATTAGCTGATTAGAAGTCCTCTGGGTGCTTCCAAACAAAAGCCACACATAATCTTTCCTTTTTTCGTCATTTAAAAGTCACAAACACAGCCTTTATTAACTTTACGTCCATCTATACGCATATGCACGATGCTCGCGTCGATTTTCCCATCCCTGTTTGTTGGAGGGCTATCAGATCAGCTTGCATCAACTGGCATTAATGTGTGAACCAAATCAGCCTCGCGAGGAGTTTCACGTCTGTTAATCCTGTGGACTTGTTTGTAGACGCTGTGCAACACTGCTTGAGTACACAATGCATCAGCATCCTACTAATATTGATATTAAGTGAGGTTAAAAGTCGAATGGATGACCGAATTTTGCAACAAGTGCGGGATCTGAAACACAATTTACGCATGTCAACAAACTTTTTTCTTACTGGGCGCAATTTTCGCGCTCCACTACGTCTTTTAAGGCATCGCGAAATGTAGCCATATTGGGATGGGGCCATTAGTGACTCAAATCAACATGCGGATTTGTGATACGATTCCGCTTGGACCACTATCGCGAATGACGCGTCTATACTCAAGCCATGTTTAAAGCTGAGTTGGGATCTAGAACGAAAATAGAGCCTTTTGATTACGTGTTTTGGTAAGTTAAACCCCTCTGAAGAGCATGAATGTAGTCGGCAAAGGAACCGAAGTCTTCTGACTTGATTATACCACGCGATTTAAAAGCTGCTTGGCATAGCACTTTATTGTGTGTGGCTCTTTGTCACATTAGGTCAAGAAACAAAGCCCACCTCTTCGTCTAGCAGGTTCTTAACCGTTGTTAAAGTCTTGTCTGGTTGCATTCTATGGACGGTACTAGAGCTGATTAAGGGCAGAGGAGTCGTGAGAAGACGAGCCTGTTGGTTCTGCTTAAGAATTTCGAATAAAATTTTGATCCTCAAATGCTACTATGTTCCGCAATTGATGGCTGAACGAAACTCAGCCTGTTAAATGCGAAAGTGTGCCCACTCTTAATTATTACAGTGAAATGAAACTAAGGAATTAGTGGGCTGAGTTTATCTCGCTTGAATTTCCGGAACAGAAATTCCCATGGATGCCTTTGAATTTTCTAACAACATCGTTTAGTTCATTTTATGCACGAACATGGCCCTTGGCTCTGGTCCGGATTTGCACAAAGACTGGCGCTGGTTGGCAGCTGTCGAAAATATTAGACTTTTTAAATCCCTAAAAGATAGTGGTAAGAAACAGGAAGGATGGAATGCGGCAAGTACATGTGTCGGGAATGCTCATTCTCACAATCAAGCAGCTGTCAACTCTGTGAATCTTGAGTGAAATAAAAGTAAACTGCATTTGAAGAAAAGTCGGTAATCGTACCTCGTTGATTCCTTGCAGAAGCACTAGCACATAGTGAATACGCGACCATTTGGAAAGACTGAAACACAGTTTGTCGTGATTTGCTGCCTACTTGTTGAACAGTGCCACATGGTGACAGCTACCTTCTTTCTCGGGTCAATGTGGAAGGACACGGAGGCGATTGATGGTTTTAGAACTATCACCTTACCACATGCTAATAGATGTTGTTTTTTGGATTAAACAGAGTAGAGAGTCCTTTAAACCACAAGTATTAAGCCCGTCTGGACTAGCTTGAATAAGCCTTGATTGTCCATCCAATCTAAAGACAGGCAGGGTGTACAAAACCAAGAAATGAAAAGGAGGGCTGTCATTGATTGCGCCGTTAACCACACGATCGCCTTAACAGCTTGACTTAGTAAAACCACCGTCTTGGAAGTAGACACTACAAGTAATCCATGTCAGTGTCTAGGTTTGTTAGTCTGCCGGGCAAACTATTGGCTACCATCGAAGAAGCACTGCAGTCCTCCATTACTGTGCACCATTGAGGCGTTTATACTAACCTTCTTTAATCACTGCTTTAATGCAATATTGTGGTACTATTTACACCTGTGACTGAATGTCGTTCCGGAAGAGCATTTTAAGAATCCGGTCTCATGGCTGCATCGACTAAATTTTTCGGATTGCATTAGCGAATCCCAAACCACTAAATTTTNGTGAAAATTAGACATTGTGGACTGAGTTTGAAATTCTGTTTAGTAGTCAAAGTCACGTAACTTGCAAATACAATCCACCTCCCAGAAAATGCTACTAACCGAGCAAAGCTTAAATTAATTTTAATGATAGATTGGGGGCGAATACGATGATACAATATTGTGAAAATGCTTATCGCGCCTTTCTGTCGATCTGATGCCCTCATAGGCAACACCAATACCGCCTGTGCCACACTGTCGACTGTGCCATCTGCCCACGGAACCTTATCAGAACATTAGGAAAATTCAAAGGTAACAGCATCGGGATGATCCAGTCATCACAAATTTGGGTAGGATAAAATAGCTCTCTGTGAATTACGCCTGTGCCTGCGATCTGTTGAGGAGGCGGCGTTTAAGCGTACCACTCTAGCAATCGATGTCCAGGCAGGCACTTTCAAATGCCGTTTTCGCCCTTGCACTCCGCTTTGCAGACTGTCGCACATAGTAGCGAATGTCCATGAAACTGTACTGTCCACCCTGATTGTCACAGGTTAGTTTTCATCCTTTGGACATTTCAAAGGATTCGTCTGAACTTTCAGTAGCATAATTTGTGCCCAACTTGCTAAAAATTAATAGCTGTTCCTTACTTACGTTTGCAGGAGAGATTAGCTTGTTTGGTCAATTTTGTGAGGAGGGCTACCTCAAACGTCACATTGAATATCCACCTTAAGTTCAAAACCCTTAAAAGATCTAAATGCATTTTTTCGCTTTGCCATCTTATCAGCCTTACTTTGGTGTTTCCTTTGCAAAATTAGATTTTTCCATCAAGTAAACCGGAGTGAACATTTTGTCAACATTTTGTCCTAAGATTGTGCTTCCTACCAGCTGTATTTTTGTAGTAATACTATGACTTCTAAATCACCAAAACTGTTAATCTGAAGGCGACTGAACACCGCTGTTATTGCTCCCTATATTTATGTTCTAAATACCAAGCGCTAAGTATTGTTTCGCATTACTTTATGGTCAAAATGACGTAAGACCTGATCCCTTAGAAGGTGACAAGCGCATGCTTATAAATGAAGACGATGCATGCAGATTTAGGTCAAACCACGTTTGATATTAAAATGAGGAGCGGTATTAGATCTCTGCTAAATTGAAGGTGAGGCGATGAAAATGAAAGACATTGCAACTTAATTTGCACAAACCAGCATCATAGAGCCCACTAGATGCGTGTTAATTGAATGGGATGGTTATCTAACTTGCATGTTGCTGTCCTTCACACTGCTGCAGAGGTCTCTAGCATGAGCACTTGATAATTGCTTGAATGATGAGGCCAGCACGATGTGTTGGGAGCTCGGCTCACACGTGCGCACATGCGTAAGTTTGCGCGCGTAAATTTGTGATCCCGAGACGATTCATCGGGTGCTCCTGCTTTCGCATCAAATGTCATTTAGCTAATATGCCTTGCTTGGCATTTTTAGCATAGAAGGTAGAGATGTTACCACCTTTGGAAGTTGCTAGCGTCGCAACAGCAACTTTGCTAATTTACTGCTCAAATGGTTGCCATTTCTTTGGCGGACTAGTTATCCTCTCCAATTCGCATTCACACTATATGCATAAACACGTTTCCAACCTCGTGATGCTTATAGATGAATAGCAGGCCAGTACAGAAATCGGTAAAACTCAAATAAATGCTCTTGAAAATTCATGAGTGAGGCTAACTTTCAGAGTTGGCCATGCGATAATTGCCCTTTTCGCATGAATTTTGTATTGCATACGCATTATACATTAATGAACTCGTAAAAACCCACTTGAAACATTTAAGCACACGAAACATGAATGCATGGTAATGAACCAGTGGGTTGCTTCCTTATTTAACTCGCTTTTGTCAGCATTCTTGGATTTGGTACAATAATATTGCATCGATAAGGATTGATGCACTCGTCCGAGTGGCAGAAAAATAGTGCCCCTTGGTGGAATCGTTCATCATTTTGCTTCGGCTAGTCAATTTGTTCAACGACCAGCCAATCAACCAGCCGGAGGGTCAGCGAGCCTTTGTGCGATGGGCACCTTGCCGCTGGATCGAGGACAATTAGCGTCTCCAATGATTTGTCTACTTCCACCCCCTTAGTTTACCTTAAAAGCGCTTTTCGAATGCTTGCTCCCCTCAGCGATAGTAGTTTCTGAGCTAAACACACATTGCATTGTCTCTCCACTCGTAAATGCCTTCGTGATTTTTTATTTAAAGGCAAACGTATGATTTTATGATAAAGACTGCAGAAGCAGCTCATACCTATCTTAGCAGTTTAAAAGAATTTTACTTAAACGTTTAGGTATAGGAGATATGCATATCAATGTCTAAGTAGGAAGACCGCATTGAGAAATTTATGGCAATCGTCAATCACACAATTTAATTGCAGTTTTGAATTTAACAAAATTTTGATGGAAAATCGTCTGGTACTGTGATTGTGGCTTGTCAAAATACAGCTCTTTATAAAATTAGAGTTCTGTTTAAATAACACGAACTCTTTGTCCGCTTCCTTCGACTGCGTCAATTAATGTCTGCATGGGCTCATTCACTCCTCAGCAGTATTATTTCAGAATACGCTATTTGCAGTAACTTCCAGTAGCCGGATCACAATTCCTTCCCTTATGTGTCGTTCTATGCCAATAGAGGTGTGCCACGAAAGACGCAACAATGAAATTGATGGCAAAAAGTAAAGGCGAATTTGCATTTGATGGCGAAGTACCGCAGTTCCTGCAATACGTTATCGGGGATAAACCAGACACCAAGCAAACGGCGACTGAAGTGCAGAAAAAGCAGATTTTGTGGGGAATAGGCTGGCGGTCTAAGTGAAGATCAACAAGCTAATTGTGGATGCTGCAGAACACAACTAGCATCCCAGTAAGCGAATGCGATCAACGTTGAATGCCACCTTTGCTTGAGATCGACGTCCAAAAACAGCATTATTGTTGTGCATCCATGTTGAAGCCAAGATGCAGTTCATGATGGAGAGATCCGCAGATGGTGACTGACCTCCTCCACCTCATCTATGAAGAAGAAAAAGAGGCAAGCAACAGCTGGAGAGTTGGACTGTTGACTACCCGATTTCGGTGTGGCCTAGCGGTTTATTTGGTGAGTGAGATAATGGCTACAGATTGAGTGTCTTTCTTTATCAGATGGAGGCACCCACATCTGCTGTGCCGATTCGGCGCCTCTCTTGAGGCACAACCGAGTTAATTTAGGTGAAGAAGGTCGATACGTAGACTGCGCGAGAGATATTCCATGCTAGACTACCAATGAGGGAAGGTTCAAGCACTTGAGCTGGCGGCAAAATATTCGACTAGACAAGTGGTGCAGATGGTGAGGAACTGTGTGGTAACGAGAGATGTGGCACATGAAGTAAGTAAAGAGTGGTCTAGTTGCTAGTGCATCAAACTATGACAGAAGTGCAGGAAAAGCAGATTTGATGAGGAATACTTAAGCGAATGTAATCAACATTGAATGTCGCTTTCATGTGGTGATTTTGCTTGAGATCAACGTCCATAATAACAGCATCTAACTGTTGTGTATCCCCGTTGAAGCCAAGGTGTAGCTCATGATGGAAGGGTCCGCGGGTGATGACTGACCTCCTCCACCTCGCCCATGCAGAAAGAAAAGAAGTAAGCAACAGTTAGTGGCTTATTTAATGAGTGAGATGGTGGCTACTATGAGGAATACTTAAGCGAATGTAATCAACATTGAATGGCGCTTTCATGTGGTGATTTTGCTTGAGATCAACGTCCATAATAACAGCATCTAACTGTTGTGTATCCCCGTTGAAGCCAAGGTGTAGCTCATGATGGAAGGGTCCGCGGGTGATGACTGACCTCCTCCACCTCGCCCATGCAGAAAGAAAAGAAGTAAGCAACAGTTAGTGGCTTATTTAATGAGTGAGATGGTGGCTACAGATTGAGCGCCTTGATGTAGCGAAAGGAGACACTTCAATTGGATGTGAACCATGCACACATACACACGTACACACGACTTCTGTGCCAATTTGGAACCTCCCTTAAGGCACAGTTAAATTAATTTAAGTGCGAAAATAAAGTTGTAGATCGTATGGGGGATATTCCTTGCTCGAGCACTTGAGATGCTGTAAAATATAGTCGGAAAGAATACGGTCCAGATGATGCGTAACTGCACGATAACGAGATATGTGTCAGGTCAAGTGAGCAGAGAACGGCATCATTGCTAGTGAGTCAAAGTAGAGTTGGGTAGGGAAGGGGAGAGAAAGCGTGATTCAAGCAAGCATGCAAAATATCCAGCATCCACAGAGCATTCAGTGCCGATCGAAGTGGATGCAAGGTGACCGTTTGTGGGAAATTCTGATACACTAGCAATGTTCGTTCCTTCTACCACCCAACGCCTTCACCGACCTGCAGCCAACTAGCAGTGGATTCGCCAGGTGTCTTTACGACCTTTAAAGTTTGCTTGAGAATCAGCAGTCTCCTTCTAAGGACGAGAAGTTCAGTCGACGCCGACAATGCGATTTTTACAAATCGTCGTCAAATGTGTAAACAGGGAGGATGTGGCCTCCAATTCCTTATATGAGGATCGAATCACTCTCTATCGTTTGACCAACACGCTGATAGGATTTTTAAGCAAAGCACCAAATCCTCCACATAAGTGGATCAATTCCGATCGCAGAGGTCTAAGAATGCACCGACTCGGACGACAGAGCTGCTTGCAAACGTAAGAGGAGCCGCCATTTGTAAACCACAAATGCACATGTCTATCGTCATCAGCGTTGTCCTAAATTTGATGCGCATAAAGTGAAGGGCAGTCGGGCAGAGAATCGGCAAATGCCCGCAGCAAAGTGCCAAAACATCCAATATGATGGAAGCAATTTATGCAAAGTGATCGCCCTTGGTTAATTTGAGTAAATAAAAACAATCAACGAATTTATTCGCTTTTACTGCAAGTTGAACAGGGCGATGTTGAAGGTAGCAAGGATTGGAGGTAATAAGAGGAACTAGCAAAGTGGAAGGGGACACACGATATAGGTTCGCGGGAGAGGAGAAAAGGGGGAAAAAGAAAGAGCAAGGCCCTTGGGGATGCTGATTTCATTGTCTTCAATGTCCCTGCATTAAGAAGTTCGATTTAAGCGAACGCGATCTTAACGAAAATTGAGTCAGGCAAAGGCAAGTTGCTTAAGTCAAGCTATGACACTGCTCGAAGGAGACGTGGCATTTGTGATGGCAGACTATGGTGGCACTCATTGGTGAGCATGATGTCCAGCGTCCGTCTTGGTGAAGGTGAGCTGCTCCAATGCTTGGCACATCGGCTTGGGATGGTGGAGGCAGTATTAATAGAAAAAAGGAGCTTCGTTCTACTCTGTGATAGCAGTGCTCGTTTGAATAAGCCGTCAGCCCCATAACTGTTTTGGTTGTAGAAGTGTAGCGTGTTGAAGGTCCTTGACACACGTTTGAGCCGAAGGTGGTCAGGAGGCTACTAATTCTGTTCAAGTATACGCATCCAACAATGACACATTGGAAGTA
>LWMJ02000488.1:0-44332 GCA_001693035.2 Taenia asiatica | reverse complement strand
AGCGACAGCATCGGATGAGGCGACGCAACTGTCTCACTGTCTATCTGCCAAAAAACGCAAAACTGTGGATTGTGTGCATGGAAATGAAAAGAGAAAATTTATGCATTAGAAAGTCAGGAAATGCCAAATGCTGCTAACCCAAGTCTCTTCCCACCAGAAAGTCTGATGATAAAGTGTTACCTGTAAAAGGGAATAAACCTCAACAATTCAAAATAGGTCAAACACTTGCATTTGAGGAATGGTTCTCGATCGTTGTGGTATGGTTTTGTACGTTCAACAATTTTGTGTTAAAGAATTGGAATGACAGCTTTGGGTTAATAAATGGGACAAATTAACATGCGAAATTGGAGGCGAAGTCAGCATATTGAGCAGTAGTAGAGGCGACCTAGTTAATCACTCAACCTTGAGGTTATTTTGCATGTGGATAGGTGGATGCCTGAATTCACGTTTCTACTCCTTCACATGAGGACCTTTTTAGCAGAGGATATGACAGCACTATAAAATATAATCCGACAAACTTCGTTAAATAGGGACGATAACCAAATCATGAACATGTGCCTTTCGGCACACTATCTTGCTAGATTCATTACTTAGCTAGCTTTGGTGTAGTTCGAGGAAATGACGCTCCTTGTATGAGTAGGTAGTGGAGGAAAACACTGCATTAAGGAACCCTATCCCTCAATTTCGCTATAATCAAATTGTTTTTCATATTATTATGGTAGATTTAGTGAATTTTGAATTAATTAAACAAAATATCATTCTATCCTTGTCCTAAACATAGAACTGAAAATTCGGCCGAAGGATAAACTGTTCAAAGAAGAGGAATGACCCTGCTGCCAAAATTAATTCTCTACCAGCAAGTCATTCATCAACGCTCTATGCATTTAAACAGACTGGGAAAGCGCCCTCAATTTTGATCCAAAACTCCAGAGTATGGAGACCGGTTTCAGTAATAGCCACAGCAGGATAAGTGAGGACTCACTACTTTCAGAGCCAAATTAACTCTGTGTGTGCTCATCCATTTGATAGGGTTGGAAGGAACCACCCACCATGGTGCGAACATCCACTTAGAAGAATTCAAACAATTCCGACCTTGCAATAAGCGAATGTGGAAGCACGTGAAAGAGAATCCTAGGCCGGACAGTAGAAACCCACTTTACTAAATAAATCTGAGGTACTATGTCTAGCGAAAAGGAAAGACAAATCCTTAGTCGGGTCTTAGGGAAGATAAGGAACCTGTGTGCAATTGTAGTAGCACGTTTAGCTGCACATGGATTGACAAACTGTAGCCAAATTTGCATGATCAAAGTTAACAGAGCGCTACATGTGAGAGGCTTATCAGCCAAAAACACGTATAATTTTCAGTTTTATAATTCACATTATCGGGATTTACTACACAAGACTTCACTAACTTGTGCTTTAATTTTAGCAGGTAGTAAATTATAAGGTGATTTTGGGGATGACTGCCGCCAATGCGAACCGTCTTATCGCCTAAACTGATGAGGTCTTTGCAATAAAATAGTTAATCAACTTAATAAGCCACGACCTAGCATGAACGCTCCTGTGCTACCATTCATAATGTCATGCTTAAACCAATCCTTTACCACCAAGCTTTTGAACTCGCAACTGATAGGTGTGTGCTGGAATAGCATACAGTAAGGCTTTAAGATCACCCAAAGTAACAAATAAATAAAGGTAAATCGGACACTGACGAAACAGTGGGTAAAAGAGTCTTATAGATCGAATCAAGACAAAGTCATATTCATATTCCCATGTCCGGAATGCTGTCAGGTACAACAACTATCGTGTCTTGTTCCACAGGAGACTTGGGTGAATAGGGGGAACAAAGACCACATCTTTGGCGCGGTACCGATCGCTTACATTACTTTCCCACAAGAGCTACAGAAGCGGTTGACTTCACAGCCTGGGCGATATGCAGAGTCCATCTGTAGGCAAAAATTTGCCTGTGGCAAATGCTTCGCAGTTCATGCAGACTGTGAGCCGATCTCATTAGGACCGATGATTGTGTCATGATATTCTACAACTTTCCTATCCACATATATTCCATGCGGCGTAGTATGCGTCCAAATGCAAGCACACGCACACAACTACACACATTCACTTGTGGCTGCATTTATGGTGCATATGCAGACATATAAATAGGAGCAGGTAAAGAGTCACTTCTTGATTTACAAGTAAATAGGACTTAGGAGCCTTATGTTTAACCTAAAATCTTTGTAAACAGGTTTAGCTAATGTGTAGGGGGCATGAGATTTGAAAGCCTTTACAATGGCAGTCACTGTGGCCTATGCAAATATTTTAATTTACACATTGGGCAGACAAATGATTAATGGCGCAACAAATCTCGAAAAGGTAAACACACATTGGAACTCGACTTAATTATTTTGCTACTCCTTGCCAACCCCCTCTCCACTCCTCTTGCTGCACAATTGTAGGGTGATTGCTTGACACCTGACCAAGTTCAAACATTCAAAATTGGCTGCCTCTGCGCGAATTAGTAAGAGCCTATTTGTTCGTTATTACACACAAACGGCACCTTGGAAACTATTTGGGAGACATATGACAGGACAGGTCGTAGACACTGCTGAACACCTGACGAAAATCTGGATAGGAGGTCGGAAAATTCAGGGTGAATGTTTTCATCAAGCGAAGCCAAATTTTGACGCGATGCCCTTTTTTAACAAAACGAGCATTGTTCGTTCAATGCATCCGATAGCAGAAATAAGTGGAAAGCACGTAGGTGAGATTCAAACGAGTTGCCACTGCACCGAATGTGAGTGAGTTATGGCATGCTATTATAATGGACTTGGAATTAAGAGGGAACCACTGGGTTTGTTCCTCGACATTCCAAAGATAACCTCCTTCCACCCTTGTAGTCCCATGGTTTGCACGGCCAATTTTTCTCAAAATTCGATTCCACAACCCTCAGTCATCGTGTGATCTAATAGATGACTGCGATGGTTAACAGTAATTGGGAATGGACTTCAGCAAAAGAGAGCCACCTTCTGTCACGTGAACAAGAAATAGCAGCAGAGGTTAATGGCTTTTGGAATAATCGGGATTCGACGCTGTCTGAAACCCCATCTGCAGTTTATCGACACGCAGCAATTCACAGTTTTTGATAGTTTGGGAAGAAGTTGTTTGGTGTTTCGCTCCATTACGCACCACGATTTAGCAGTTCTTACTGGAGCAAAATGTGCTCAAGGAGAATTTTAGATGTACATAATGGCTTTGCTACACGAGCAGTAATTCAGATAAAAAATTACTTAGAATGCACAACACAGGTTAATAGCTTTTTTAGGTACTTAAAGATGGCTATTTTCCCTGCTTGCCATTAGGTCCTTTGCAGGTGAAATGCTCAACCTGCACTGATTTTGGTTCAAATGCAAGTGCTTCAGACTTTCTCCCTCTCAATGCTACAGTTTCTTCAAACTTGGATACATTTTATCCATTTCTTGCTCCTATGACAGGATGTCACATCGCGTAGCAGCATCCAATGTAGTGATGTTACCGAGATTAAATCTTGAGTCTAGGAGGTATTTGCAACAAGAAAGCTGTAGTTTTCATTGATTCGGACTATGTGACTGCAGTAATAGTAGAAAGAGATGAAAGAATTGTGCTGCATACAAGTTATTTTAATCACATAGCATTTCAAAAGAAATTCTTTAAAATATGTTTATTGATTTTTTTCTCATTTAAACCGTCAATCAACCCTCAAAGAATACGTACCAGCGAAACCGACTACTCTCCCATTCTGCTCATACTGCAGTTACATTAGCAAAATTGAATCATCTACCCCAGCATCTCTTCACCCATCAACTCCCGCTGCAATACCATGAGCATAATCATTTCATCTACAGCCAAGTTTTGTTCCTCAATCAGTTTCAACTGAATTACTACGAGCAAAGCAGATTCAACTGTAGCTAACTTGTCTTTCTCGTTCCGCTTCCACTGCATTCACAGGACCAGCACCAAGTTATCTACAGCAACCTCATTTATGCGCAAGGCAGCTCACTGAGCAGCTGGTCAATCTCGGCCAATGACTCCAGGGCATTTACTGAATACCCAACGTAAGTAATCTGATTTAGCTATTAAGGATTGAGCTTGTCAATGCAGCGTCGAGCTCAGTCATGGACGAAGGCACAAGCTAGCGTCCTTACCTTGGTGTGGAGTGCAGCCGAAGAACGAACTGCTTACAATACATTGCTGATCCATAATAATTGCAAATCAATTATCATCACCAATTACTACGAAGTTTTGCAGGCAGTTCGTTCGCATGGACTCCCCCTTTTTGCTATTTAAATATCCTTCGAAAGAGGTGTTTGCCACTCTGAATGCAAGCTTGGTAAATGTTATTTCTACCATTTTGCATTAAGTAGTGAGAATAATAATTGTCATGGAGAGGGTCCTCGCTTGAAAACTCTCATATCTTTTCAAAACTTGTCTTTATTTACTTCATAGTCTTGAATTGAATAGTACTACTACTGGCTAAATGTGCTAGTAGTGGCATGACTTCGTTCAAAGAAATGAGATCGGACTTCCCTCGAGTGCCATAATATCAGCCCAAAGACCTCGTGCCAACATATTGCATGCCTGCATTGTGATAAGTTAACTCGAACATCCTGGTCGAAGAGGAACTGCATCAATCGCAACAGCTAGCCCATTCACTTAACCCACCCATTTCCGCAGCAACTGCAAATCCCAACCTCGAATGGTCGTGTCTTTTCTATGATCCAAATCAAACCAAAGACAAATCTGGACAAAGAAACAAAGATACGGGCAAGAATATAATTATGCAGATGGGGTTAAGGGTGTAAAGAACAAGCCAACTCTTATCATAGCAAAGCGTGTCACAGGCGGGCATCAGAACTGTGAATGTGTGTGCTAAAAAATGGTCGATTATTTAGCGCCTTTTAAAGGTTAAGGATGTTACCGTGTTTTCCATTTTTTTGAGAACAGATATTTTGTGGACTTCCATGTTTGGGTCCTAAAGGCATCTATCTCAAGGGAATCGCAAAAGATTTACGTTGTCCATTCACAAGTTGCCACCAATCTCAGTACTTTTGCCCACTTTGATTACAAATGCACAAGAATGAGCATTTTTGTGCAAACATGTGGCATATGAGCACGCAAGAGACGTTGAATCACTTACCTGCATTAGATAGACACTTTGAGACCAAATTCACGAACCATTTCACTGATTTAAAGTTATGTAACAGGAAGACAAAATGTAATACGAAGTGCAGTCTATTCCGATTAGCATAATCTACTTGTTCATCTACACAGCTTCACACGGTTACATTGTTGGCAATTCTGATTAGTCCCAATTTACTGATAATTATCTTTTGACTCTAATCAGAGTCAAATGCACTCAAGAAAGATGTCATTTGGTAAAACGAAGTGCTGTGAGAAGCTGAATTTTTAAGGATTGAATGCTACCGGTGTCAGTTGTGCTAATCAAAATGACTGATTGACGAAATGAAATTGTATGCTGCATTTTACCATAAAGGAATTGAAGTAGCCAAGATTCAAGGAAGTTTAATGCTAGATAGCTTTGCTGTTAAATGGAACTAATGAATTAAGCCAATTTCGTCCAGTTCAGCCCACTAAGCTAAGTAATATTCTTCTATAAAAACCTGAAATGTGAGAAAAGTTCGAATGCATAAAATATCAAGCAACTGCTCTATCTAAAGTGGAGAAAACTTGTCACACAGTAAATTCACATGGTCTAGGTATAATTTTCGAAGTGAGATGAGCCTTAATAAATCTAAAGATGGCAAGATATCTGCGAAAGGTAGGCAGATGGTAACTAGCTCTCGTGTGCGTATGTGTGGAGAGACCTATTGCGTGGAATAGTTCTCGTCATAGCACTAGGATTTGGAGTTCTCAATCTGATAGCTTCGCCTACGCAATTAACAATCTCAAATTATTAAACTTTCTCGTAAAATTTAAAGGTAGAGCCATGGGGTAGGTTAATATTTTATGGAAAAATAAATGAATGGCTTTGACGTATGTTTGGGGAACAACTGTGTTAGATTTGACATTATGTTGTTTACCATGTTTGCATTATAGACCAAGACTGACGACTAGTATAACAACTCTACTAACAGTCTAATAGTAGAAAGTTTTGTAAGAAAATGCGTGTCAAAGTAGATGGTAGGTGGAGTACTGTATAATAGCAGCATCTAACCATTGCCCACTAACCCTTTGGTTAAAGATCGAACCCATGCTATCACTGTGATGTCAGGCTTCGTACAAAATGCTTTAAGTGACGGGGATTTGGCTAAAATCAGGCGCTTCTTTTGTCCGAGGCCCATTTACTCGTGAAGAGGTAAGACAGCACCAAAGTCAACGAATGGAGATGGAGTAAGGATAATCACGTGTTGGCATAACTGACTTCACTGTCATCGTTAAAGCGATATTTTCGCCCCTCTCGTGACTTCTGTTAAAGTGTGCCAGAAATGATACCACAGCGGTTCATAGATACAGCGACTGTGAACATGCAAGAATTATTCCCCACTGATTGTCGTTCGACAGAGTCAGCAAAGTAATTCAACTTCTCACAGTGCCATTAACAACCAGCGCGATGAAATATTCGTAGTAGAGTATACTTAAAAAGACATTTTTGCACTAAGCCAAAGAGAGTGATCCCCGGAAGCAATCAACTGGCTGTCTGGTCTCGTCGAAAGACGCATACCGCCAGAAGTTGGAGTAAGCGCTACGAGGCATAGTGATCAGGGTTAACCCTGCTTTCAGTACACCTGCATAAACTTGCTTCCAAAATCAATCTAAAATGCAAAACTCTACCCCTAGAAGCCTCTGATTAATACTTCGACCCGGAACTTCCGATCTGTGTAAAAGGAAGAAGGGAAAATAGAGATAAATTAGACCTGTAATTAGTTAGGTTTTGATAGGAGTTGAAATTTCTGTCCACTACACCCAAGAGGCACGCAAGACTTATCTTTATTCAATTCTTTGCAAAATAAAAATATGTTAAATGTGAGCAAATTTGACAGGAGATAGAGATTCCATTTACAGGTAAGTGGCCGGACACATGAATAATGGAGAGCTTTCATCTCGTTGTAACTTCACTATGCGGCATCTTGATGAACTGCATTCCTATGCACACAGTTGAAGATCGCAAGTGGATTGCAATCCCATCCATCCAGATTGTACATTTCCTAGCATAAACAAACAAATGCTAAAGCATAATTAAATTCATCAAGAGGTGAGGCAGAGGACAGTTAGGTGGCACCCACATCGTCGCTAAAGCAGCACTTTAGTGCTCTCGCGACTTCTGTAGAACTGTACACGAAGCCCAGCACAGGAGCTGGCAACGAGAGTGGACGAAGGAGTGGAATGGAGAGGCTGTATTCGATGCACGCGAATATGTCGGCAACCCATGATGCAGTTCCCTGACTGCCTCGAGACATTGCCCAGCAATCGTGA
Organism: Taenia asiatica; assembly: GCA_001693035.2. Lineage (NCBI taxonomy): Eukaryota > Metazoa > Platyhelminthes > Cestoda > Cyclophyllidea > Taeniidae > Taenia > Taenia asiatica. The sequence continues at coordinate 36,862 of LWMJ02000488.1, read as the reverse complement.
ATGCTTACGTAAAACGAAAGTGGAGGCCTGCCTTTGGGGCCACAATGCTGGTTAAAAAATGGATAACTTTTGTTATACCATTCGGGCAAAGAAGTTGATGATTGAGCCGGATTTGGCTTGAAGAGAAGAACGAGGCAGAACCCATAAAACTGAGCAGTAGGAACTATGCACGAAGAAAGCAAGGTTCGTTGCGATTTGTTTCCTCGTAAGAAAAATTGCCCAAAAGTGATCGACCGACCATGACGATAGTACCTTGGCCATGCACCTCGTATAGCAGGGCAAATCGCAGAGCATGTTACTAAAAGAACAGAGCCCTGCATGCGATCATTGTTGACATCCTGCGATACCCCACTGCATCATAACAGCGCCATCGTCCACCTTCACTAGCATTCTGGCAAACCTCTTGCTATTTCTAATGAAGCATATTAGAAGGAGGAGCAACTGACGCACTCTGACACAAAAGGCCAACTTCCACTTTCATTTGACATAAGTATTCTCAATTGCTTGTCAATGTCTCGAGGTAGCGAATCGCATCAAACTATGCAAGTACATTCATCCACATCGAATTCAGCTTCTTAGCTTCTATCTTTCGTCCTCTCTCATTGCTAGCCGCTGTGCTTGGGCCCATTTTATAGTCTCGGTTCGAGTACACTTCAACTGAGTTCACGAGAGGAGTGCAAGTATCGTCTCAGCAACGATGCGGGTTCATGCAGTGAAGTCAGCTGTGCAAGCAGCTAACTGTTCTCCCTCTAAACCCATTTGTCCCCTTCGTTTCGCCTCACCTCCTGTGACGAGGCGTACAATCTAGCGACTTACCATTGGGACTTACAAGAGGAAGTCGTCTTGCTGATTGGACATGGGAAGACATCCCACCTGCTACCTCAACGTATATGTGAATGAACTGAAGATGTCAAGCTGGCACATTCGAAAGTACAATGAATCGAGTGATTCTCACGCTTTAAAACTTGGACCATTTCTTCTAACTTCAAAAGCCTATTTCCTAAAAAAATTGGCAAACGCAAACTCCTTTTACTCCAATAATGAATGAAACAAGGGCACTCTTGCTTGCCCATTGGCTGAGTTAAGGCTGACAACCCCACTTGCCGGCAACACCTAACTACCTACAAAAATCACTTTATACTTTCCCACCTTCCATCAATTCACCTTAAAATAAAAGCTCTGGGGCATAGTGCCAATCAAAAGCTCCTAGCATCAGAGTTTGACCTCCAATTTAGTAAAAAGAGGTGTACACGAACTAGTGGCAATCCCGATCACCGTGCCTGGTAATACTTATTCCAACTTCTGGTGTAACAAGCCCTCCGAGAAGACTCGAAACGGTTCATTCACTTCCACCCAAGACCCATTCCTCATGGCTTAGTGCACAACCAAACAAACATTTTATAACCTGACAGGGATGGACAAGTTGTCACGCCAACTTCGGTTTCCCATTGACGAGATGACCGCTACAGCAGAAGGCACTCACGATCGACTAAGAGGGTTGGACTTTTATTTTGCCTTGACGTGTAGAGATGGTATAGCAGAGATGCAAAGACTCGTACTTCTTTGCTGTTTAACTAGCCTTAGAAATGGTTGTTTGCCACTTGGAATGCTAGCTTGATCAATGTTATTTGCAACATTTTGGATTTAGCATTGAAAAGTAATCATCATGGAGAAAGCCTTTGCTTGTAGACTCCCATGTCTTCTAAAAATTTGCCTTTATTAACTTCACAGTCTTGAATTGGACTGTACTACTAATGGCTAAATATGCTAGCAGTGGCATGACTTCGTTCGGCGAAATGAAGTTGGACTTCCCTCCAGTGCCATAACATCGGCCCAAATCCTCGTGCCAAAACCATGCACACATGTATTGTGATAAGGCAACTCGATCATCCTGGTTGAAGAAGAACCGCGTCAATTGCAACAGCTATCCCACTTACCTTACACATTCATCTTAGCAGCAATTACAAATCTCACCTTTGAATCCTATTCTTCCTGTGATTCAATTTTAAAGCAATGACAAATCTGGCCAAAGAAACAGAGATACAGGCAAGAGTGGAATCATGTGGATAGGATGAAGAATGTAAAGAACAAACCGACTCTTATTACAGCAAACTGTGCCACAGGCGGGCATCAGAACTGTGGAAATATGTGTGCTGAAAAGTGGACTATTATATAGGGCCTTGCTAAGTTAGAGAAATTCGCCGTGTATTCCACTTGTTTTGAGTACAGATAGCCTGTGGATTTGCGTGGTCGTGTCCTAAGAAGTTATCAACCTCAAGGAAATCGTAAAAGATTCACGTTGTGCACTCGCAATTCGTCATCAGTCCTAATACTTTTGAATATTTTTACGACAGATGCACAAGATGGAGCACATTTGTGCAGGTATGTGGCGTCTAAGTGCGCAAGAGACGTTGAATTACTTACTTTTATTAAATAGCACTTTGAGATCAAGCATATACATTTATTGCTCGCAAGCGGGCGAACGATCCGTCTCACTGATTTAAAGTGATCTAATAGGAAGGGGAGCCGTTACTTTGGTGAGGAGACAACTATGTAAAACGACGTACAGTCCATTCCGACTAGCATGGACCACTTGTTTGGCTGCACAGCCTCACACAGTTACATTGTTGGCAGTTCTGATTTGCCCAAATTTACTCATTATTATCTTTTACACTAACCAAAACCAAATGCATCCAGGAAAGGTGTCAATTGGCAAAACATAATCCTATGGGAAGCTAAAATTTCAGAGGAATGAATGCTACCGGCATCATTTGTGTTAATCAAAATGACTGATGACGAAATGAAATCAAATGCTGTATTTTGCCATTAGGCGATTTAATAAGCTGAGTTTTAAAGAGGTTTAGTGTGAGTTAGCTTTACTAATAAATGGACCTAATAAAACAAGCCAATTTCTCCTAGTCTTGTCCACTGAGCTAGGCAAAATTCTTCTTGAAAATTAAAATTGTGGAAAAGGTTTGAATGCGCAAAATATCAAGCCACTGATCTATCTAAAGGGGAGAAAAACTTGTCACACAGTAAATTTTCATAGTCTAGGTATAATTTTAGAAGTGAACTGAGCCCTAATAAATTTAAAGATGGCAAAATATACGCGATAGGAAGGCGGATGGTAACTAGCTCTCGTGTGCGTATGTGTGGAGAGACCTTTTTCTTGGAATTGTTCTCGTCATAGCACTAGGATTTGGTGTTCTCAATCTGATAGCTTCGCCTACGCAATTAACAATCTTAAATAGTCAAACATCCTTGTAAAATTAAAGGCTAAACCATAGGACAGATTAATAATCTATGGAAAAATAAATGAATGGCTTCGATAGTTGTCTGGTGAACTACTGTGCTAGCGCTGACTTTATGTTGCTCACTATGCCTGCATTATAGGCGAAGACTGACGGCTAATCTAACGACTCTGCTAGCGATCTAATAGTGGAAGGTTTAGCAGGAAAGTGCGTGATAAGGCAGATGGTACGTGGAGTGCTACATGACCTGGGATAGCAACATCTAGCCTTTCTCCCACCGATCCTTTGGAAAAGGATTGGACTCATGCTATCAATGTGATGTTAGGCCTCGTACATAATGCTTTAAGTGATGCGAGTTTGGCTAAAATTAGGCACTTTTTTGTCCGAGGCCCATTTACTCGTGAAGAGGTATGGCAGTACCAAAGACGACGAATGGAGATGAAGAATGTACAGTCAGGTGTTGGCATAGCTGACTTCAGTCTAAGAACCCCTATCATAGCTAAAGCAACATTTTCAACCCCTCGTGACCTCTGTTGAAGTGTGCTAGAACTGAAACAGCAGCGATTGGCAGTGAGAGAGGAGGCAAGAGCGAAAACGAGTGGCTGCATTTGATGTAGATGATTATGTTGGCACCTTGTTTGATTGCCTCGAGATATAGGCGAGCCATTATTAACACCTAATAAAGTGAAATTAAATTTTGTGTTTAGGGCTTTACTTAATGCGTTATTTGTTGTCCGTTTTGATCTGCTTACTTATAAAAGGTATAGGATGTGCTAGAATGCCAATGAAGATGATTTTGTGTCCGCCACCTTGACTTTGATACTGGGGAAGTCAAAGACTTTCGTGAAAAGGTGTTGTTTGTTTGGCAACATGCTCTGCAATTTGTGCTGCTGTCTCCTTCTGTTGTCTTTGGTTCTACCCCACACTTTTATCCATTTAATACTACTTCAGTATTTGCTTTCTCATGACACAGTATTTGGAGTTTGGTATCCACATCACGGGATCTTGCAAGCACAAATAGCCTTGCAAAATGCTGATGAGAAGAAGTTTTATTTGCCGTCGCCAAGTGTGTGTAAAGGAAGACGAAATACAAAGCTGGCACATAGGGCAATAACAATGAAATGAAGGTTTCCATGATTCGAAATTCTGCCCACTTACCCAGATTTAGGGAACCTATTTTCTGGTAAATTTGGTCACATTTACTAGTGGATACTGACTACAGAGGAGGACGTCGGCTTCCTTTACGAAGTTCATCTGACAGTAAAGCCATCCGGCACTGAAATTCTTGATTTCGGTCTTTAATTTTATTTTTTCGTTCCGTCATTTAGGTTGATGTAGATGCTGCTAGTAGCATTTCTAACTCTGACTTGCAGCTAATTACGGATCTTTTTCTTAAAAATAGACATCTTCCCCAGGTGCATTCAAGATTTATGCGCTTAGTTGGGTTTTGTTGAGAATAATGAATTGTGCACATCTCATTGTCTGGCAACCTTAAATCAGGCAATAGGCACACAAGTTCTGATGTCTCATTGCCTTTTGGAGTAAATGTCTTTTGAAAGTGACCATTTTTACCAGGAAACTGGCATTCGATGCAAGGGCAAATTTTCAGATCAGAAGATCGTGTAGATCTTTCATCTCATTGCAATTCATTATGTACCAGGTCAATATTAGAGCTCTTGTACACACGCTTTGAGGCCGCAAAAGGAATGTTTTTCTATCTCCATTCAGCAAGACAATTCCCATTTGTGATAGCCAATGATAAGGACCCAAATTGGTGGAATTAACAAGCAACTACTAAGGCACTGTTAGGTGGAGGAAGGGGTAAGACTTCTGTTAAAGCGCACTGGAACCTAAATATTTAAATGGGGTCCGAGTACAACGGTCAGCCGTGGGAGAGGACGAGGGAGCAAAATGGTAGGCATTGAAGTAATGCAAGACAATTCCCATTTGTGATAGCCAATGATAAGGACCCAAATTGGTGGAATTAACAAGCAACTACTAAGGCACTGTTAGGTGGAGGAAGGGGTAAGACTTCTGTTAAAGCGCACTGGAACCTAAATATTTAAATGGGGTCCGAGTACAACGGTCAGCCGTGGGAGAGGACGAGGGAGCAAAATGGTAGGCATTGAAGTAAAGAGTAATGGGTGGATGACTGACCATTCTTTTGGTAGTGCAGAAGTCGGAAGCTGATTCTGGATAGCCGACGACTGCCGATGCCATGCCCTGTTATTGTCTGCAGGTTTCCCACCGTCTTCAACTTACTCCTATCGTTTCTCGAACTACAGAACTATGGCGTCCACTTCTCAGAGAGCATGAATGGAGGAGTCGCAGGAGCTCAGCTGTTAGGACGTAAAAACGGTGCCAACTTTGTGCATCTTCCTTAACGTCATGGATGAGGCTTTGATGCACCTTTTGCCTTTTCGCATTCTGGCCGTCAAAATGGTTCCTTCATTTCTTTCGCCAAAGTCAAAACCAGAAATTTGGGGCTAAAGTAAATCCGCATCTTATTTGAATTAGTTCATTTGCACTGAGTGATTTAATACTAAGTGCCAGTTGACGGGAAGGAAACAACACTTCAATTCCACTCCAGTTTTGGTGGCCTTATGACGAGACAACCAGTCTGCGTGATTAAGCTCAGCCAAATACGCCAGGCTAGGAGTGGATGCTGAAGAAGGGACTCAATCGTAAGTGCAGGTCAAGTCGTAAATAGCATCTGGGTCACTGCATTTCAACCCACCCAAGTCCCTCCTCCGCTACTTAGGGCTTCTAGAAAGCATTTAGTTTTTTTTCCTATTGCATCAACACCACTACAACAGCATAACTTTTAATTCCAAAATAGGAGCCAAAAACACGACCTTTTGAGAGTCAGACCTGCAACCTTAGAGGCAGTTGGTTGTGGACAATGTGCTTTCAGAAATAGGATGAACACAACACCTGAAAACTTCACGTTAAAAACGTCACCATAAATCATTTCGACGGCAACCTTATCAATAACCGAGGATCAACCCTACTGCCTAATTCACTATTTGTGTTCCCGCTTGCAGCATACACCATTTTACCCACCCAATGGGAAGTAGCTGAGTGAAGCAACGATTGAAGACCCTCCATGCACTATCGGAGATCGCAGCTAATTATTCTGAAGGAGATCGGATTTCGTTAAAGCCAATTTCGACTTGTACGCGTCAAAGTTAGAGAGGACGGCGTTCAATTCTACTAACCTCTTGCTGACTTTCTGTACTGTATGCACCAACACTACAAGTGGCGGAGCTGGTAGTGTAAGTATTCGAACGCGGACCAGCAACTGATTCCACAGTTGAACTTGCTGTCATGCATTTACTGTCGGTGTAGAGAGCTCTCGACATAGGCATAAAACATCACTTCGCTTGTAATTTGAACAACGTCAGCGTAATATCGTCTGAAAATGAAGCGGTAAAGATGAATAATGGATGTAAGATCGCAAAGTCAGGTACTAATGTGACCCTTATTATTGCAATCGTGCCTATTCATTCATTGGATAATGCGGACTTCAAGTGTGTGCTGAAGTCGAATGCCTGTTTTGTGAGGCTGACATAAATTCCCTAACCTAACACAATCCTACAAACTGCATAAATCAACTTCCTCTTTCCCGTCTTATAAGCCTTTTTCTTACCCTAGCAGCTCTAAGCTGCAGTGTGCAAACGAAGTTCCTAGGACCGGAGTTTTCCTCTTTAAATTAATAAGCAAAAGACTTGTCGGTGGTGTAGTCGAAGCAGAAATAACAACGATCACCATGCCTCACAAATTCTACTACAACTTCTGGCGGACGTACCTTCCGACAAGACTCGAGACAGCTTATTCAATTACTTCTAAGATAAGTCCATTTATTTTAGCACAAAATGACCTTTTAAATTTTTCTAAGAACCTGTTACAAAAGTTTCATTGCACAACATATGGATGGATCTGACATTGGCATTGTCTGAAGCCGTTTTCCATTTTGACTGTTGTGTTGCTGATGTGCATCGTTTTTATTGTTTGGCAAGCCACCTTGTTCAAGGCATCCGTTTGTGCTGCATTTGGTGGGAAGTTGGGAGTGCTCTCACGATCGTGTGTCGGTCGTAAAGTGGCACAGACGCATTGTCAAGCAGCGAAGGTGAAAGATGTCCCGCTCACAATGCATGCTGGCACTGAGAACAGTCACAATCGTTTGCACACGAGGCTATGTTTGCAAGGCGACGCGCTCTGTGATTTGCATGGCTGTCTGAGATGCAGGTCAATCCAATCTCAGTCTCTTTTCCAATGACAAAATAAATCGTAACCAATCTTACAGAAGGTCCGAGTTCTATTGGTAGCTATCTTAAAAGCAAACAGCAATGCTGTATGAATGGCGCTGATATGATGGAAATTAACTCAAGAAATTACGAAGGTGCTGATTTGCAGATAAGGAGGCGTAGGTGGCAGGGAGTGAAGTGATGCAGGTACTGTGTAGAATTTGACCTAACAGTAAGTTCTGCGGCTACATTTGAAATCGGGTCCAATTTTTAGCAACCACTTCCACTCTGGTGCTCTGGGTTGTGCTTGATAACGCCTTCATTTACATTCGTCGGTACTAAAGACGCCATTGAACCTCGCCGACTCGTCGTAAGGCATATCGTTAAGTAAATGTAGTTGAGAAAAGACAGGACCTGGTTGGAACAAGCGAAAACAAGGTAGAGAGGAGCCCATAAATTTGAACAAGTATAATTGGGCACGGGGAATGTAAGACTCTTTGGGACTTATTTTGCGCAAGGAAGACGGACGAGAACGTGGACTAACAGACCATGGCCATAACAGCATGACCATGCCTCCTAGATAGCAGTGCAAATCGCAAAGTCTGTTACCAAACGAACAACGCCTCGTATACGAATATTGTTGACAGCCCGCAACACCAATCCGCATCATGACCGAGGCAACATCCACCTTCACTTGCTTTCAGGCACAGCTCTCGATGTTTGAAATGAAGCATTTTGACAAGGGGAGCGGCTGACGCACTGAACTTAATCTACACTTGACCAGAACGCTCACAATTGTATGTGTGATGCCTAGGGTAAACAGCGAATCGCGCCAGAATGATCCAACATCAACTGCAACCTGTCCATTTCGCTCCCTCGCCCTCTATCACTGCTAACCACCTTGCTCGCGTTCATTTTATTGTCTCGGTTGGAGTATATTTTAACAAAAGTCACGAAATGTGTGAATACATTGCTTCTGCGCTAATGTGGGTTCATGCAGCGAATTCAGTTTTGTCATTAACTAGCTGTCCTCCCTTTAACTCCATTCGTCATCTTGTGTTCTGCCTTAGCCTTTAACTTGTCAAATGCAGCTTTGTTATTTGTTTTTAATGTCACGAAATGCATAACCTCATTTTATTTTTATTAGTTAATTCAAAAGGGCATAGCTCAGCTCCTAAGTAGCTCTAGCTGACACTTTGGCTCAGGGCTTTTCAGACAAGGAAAATGGATAGAGGACAGAACAGAGAAGCTTTATTTATGTATTTAGCAAGATTTTGTTAGAAATAGGCAGTCCTGCCCGCCCCAGGAATTGCTAACCCCATTTCAGAAAATGGGCCCTGAGTAAATGCCTCTTGAATGTGACTAAATTCATTAGGAAACGAATGGCCGATTTTATGGTAAACGGTCAGAATTGTGGAAAATAAAGACTTTTCATTACATTGCAAGTTAGCTATGTGCCAATCAGGCATTTTGTGTTTTTTTTTTACACACACAACTGAAGGTGGCAAAAGGGACGTCTTCCTACTTCCATTTCAGTGAGATCATTTTTGCTTGTAAGACCCAATGGTAAGGGCACCGGAATGTACATTTCGTGATGTGAACAAACGAACACTACAGCAGAGTTAGATGTATGAAGAGGTAAGTCAGCACCAAAGGGAACCAATAGAGCTGGAGGGAGGACAGTNAGCCAAGTGGAAGTAATTGGAGCCGAACTCCCAATGGAATTGGATTTTACCACCGAAAATTTAGATCGATTTAAAAGACCTTTTACTGATAGTAGTTAGTAGAATGAATTTTTACTCGCTTTTGTCCGCTTCAATTATTGCTCAGTCCGAACAACCTTTCGATCTTGTAAAATTATGGACGCAGAATATGCGATCCACAACAAATTAGCAGTCATTCGATGTGATGGTTTACGCAGTCCAAGCTTGAACATCGCGTGTCTTCACTTTAAAACTGAATTGCTTGCATTCTTAATGATGCGATCATTGTAGTCAGCCTGAGCTACATGAGATAAACTTATTGACAAACAATCCACTCTCTCTTTTTTACATTATTGCTTGCAAAATGTCTATTGCAACTGATTTTCTTGCTCACTGCTCAAAATTGAATGCAGAGCTCATTTCTCTGGTCACCTTTTGGGCACCATAGGAGTAATGCGGTCTTGATGCTCACGACCCTGTAGCATAATACAGATACAAGAAATGGAAACATTTTACTTTACTCACAAAAATAATAGCATGTTATTGCAGCTGACACATTAGGAGGGAGCTCCTTACCATTAAATCCTGGTCAGTATGATCTACACAAACAAGGAGGCTAGGGGAGTCATTAGAGGGAAGAGTCCCAAAGTAAAGTACAATTATTTATAGGTCACCCACTCCAATGCCACCTTCGTCCAATTGTCACTAATTTGCTGTGGACAGAAAAGATCACATTTTGCGTAAGAGTAGAGATATTTCCAAATTGATACGTGAGAATGCAAAGTAAGCAGAAACGCGCATAAAATTGTACAATGTCGTCTTGCACTCCTCAGCTTGACAATAGTTTAGCCGATTTTAGGGTCCAAATTCCCTTTTTAGCTTCCGTATCAACATCATTTCAGGATTAGATAACGTGTCATCCTGACAGTGATGCTTGTACCTTCTCTCACTAGCTTCATTTAGCCTAATAAATGACTAGAGTGTTTTTTTGGCTTTACGGTAGCAATTTAGAGAAATTAATTTTCGCAATTTAACTGCCTCTTGCTGACATTATGATTACGTCGATCTCGGTCGGCCTCGAATATCCACCATATGGAGGACTCTACATGTGTTGTTTCTGCCTCTTCCTCTGCCTCTAACAACTGTAGAACTGGGTGCAAATAACTGAGCTCAATGTCTTCGATTGTCACGCCGAAAAAATAAACCTAAAAGAATAGAGATAGGGTGTTGATTATCATCAACAATCGCTTCTTAGTTGATCACCTTGACCTGAGAAAGGCGAATCTAAAAAGAAAACGCAAGCCGGATGAATACCTGAAACCTTCGAGTCTTCTCTGCGCTATCACTTGAATAGACAGTGTGGTGCATTAGTTAAGGTTGACAAAGGAAAGAACAAGGTGTACACAAAGGCAATCGAGGCATCACGTGATTGGGATGCGGATGGTGGGCACATCCTAGGACTTGCTCATATTGCTGAGGTGGGTGAAGAGGGTCCCGCCAATTAATTCTAATTCGCAGCAGAGGTGCTATATGGTAGGAGGGCTTGGGAGCTCAGGCAACCCAGAACCTATGTCCTGCCAATCAGCTATCAGATACGGCAATTGAGCTGTGAGGTAAACTCTATTGAATGAAGCTAGGGCAGAAGGAGTAGGAAGAAGAAGACCCTTTTTTAATGACAATAAATCCGGTTAATTAAGCAATGACTTCGAAATATACTCTATCCCATTATCTACTCGATTAATGGAGGAGAGGGTGAGAGGGCTGCTAAAAAAACAGATAATTTGGCATATACCTTGAGGTTGCTTTCATCAGTGGCGCTATCCCTTTCCTCAGCAAATCAATTTGAACTTATTTGATCTTGAAATCCACCTCCATCAAATACTCGAGGTCATATCATGACTCTATCTGACCCCAGAAAAGAACTGGGTCGACATGATGCCTAAAATTGCCCTAAATCTACGCGAGATGATCTAGAAATGGATTTACAGTGGTACCTAGCATATGCATTGTGTTGAGGCCAAAGTTTAATCCGTTAGAGTGATTGCTTACTGTTCAAGAGTAATATGAAAGAGGGAATAGAGTAGTAATTAGATTGTTGACAAGGGGTATTGCCTTATTGTTGCTCCACCTTAGTCAATATGGAGGACTCTACATGTGTTGTTTCTGCCTCTTCCTCTGCCTCTAACAACTGTAGAACTGGGTGCAAATAACTGAGCTCAATGTCTTCGATTGTCACGCCGAAAAAATAAACCTAAAAGAATAGAGATAGGGTGTTGATTATCATCAACAATCGCTTCTTAGTTGATCACCTTGACCTGAGAAAGGCGAATCTAAAAAGAAAACGCAAGCCGGATGAATACCTGAAACCTTCGAGTCTTCTCTGCGCTATCACTTGAATAGACAGTGTGGTGCATTAGTTAAGGTTGACAAAGGAAAGAACAAGGTGTACACAAAGGCAATCGAGGCATCACGTGATTGGGATGCGGATGGTGGGCACATCCTAGGACTTGCTCATATTGCTGAGGTGGGTGAAGAGGGTCCCGCCAATTAATTCTAATTCGCAGCAGAGGTGCTATATGGTAGGAGGGCTTGGGAGCTCAGGCAACCCAGAACCTATGTCCTGCCAATCAGCTATCAGATACGGCAATTGAGCTGTGAGGTAAACTCTATTGAATGAAGCTAGGGCAGAAGGAGTAGGAAGAAGAAGACCCTTTTTTAATGACAATAAATCCGGTTAATTAAGCAATGACTTCGAAATATACTCTATCCCATTATCTACTCGATTAATGGAGGAGAGGGTGAGAGGGCTGCTAAAAAAACAGATAATTTGGCATATACCTTGAGGTTGCTTTCATCAGTGGCGCTATCCCTTTCCTCAGCAAATCAATTTGAACTTATTTGATCTTGAAATCCACCTCCATCAAATACTCGAGGTCATATCATGACTCTATCTGACCCCAGAAAAGAACTGGGTCGACATGATGCCTAAAATTGCCCTAAATCTACGCGAGATGATCTAGAAATGGATTTACAGTGGTACCTAGCATATGCATTGTGTTGAGGCCAAAGTTTAATCCGTTAGAGTGATTGCTTACTGTTCAAGAGTAATATGAAAGAGGGAATAGAGTAGTAATTAGATTGTTGACAAGGGGTATTGCCTTATTGTTGCTCCACCTTAGTCAAGAGAACCATCTAATTCGCAAAATTACTTTTTGTACAGCATTAAAACTAATTGTGAGGAGAGCAGCTTTCTTATCTTCCTGAAGTGGAATGGTGGTGAGGGAGTAGTTAGGGCATTGCTCTTGCATTCCTACGTTTATGGTGATTGGCTGCTCTGAGATAACACTTTCTCTTGCTCCTTGCATCCCTATGCAGTTCCCCTCCAATTGTTCGTTTACTGGCTAGTAGATGTCCCATGATTTCAGCTCTGCAATTCACTGACCCACTTCACCACATTTAATCACTTTTGGCTCCTGTGGCTCTACTACTTTCCCTCCGTTTTTGATTAAAGTGGACAGTGTGTGGTGGGAAGAGAGAAGTACTACACTGCCGGTTTCGGTGACTTAGTACTGTGTCTTCTTTACTTTCTCCTCACCTCCCCCCATTCTCCTTTTAAGCATGCCAAACCATCTGCAAAAGACCATTAGTGATTCGACATGCCCCCTTCTTCCGTAATGTAACATTTTGCCAATCACTTCTTTTGAAAATGTTTTCTTTTATTATCCAGTTGATAGTAACTCCTTTCTACTTGAAAACGGGTGAGTAGCAAACGTTTTCGTGGTATTATTAGGAAGAATAGTAGCGTTTAGCTCATCTTATTGGTCGTATTATAAAACTGGCACTTTTAAATTAAACTTATCAATTTCTAGAAAACACCCCGTATTTACTGTTTACGCCACAAATACCCACTGAATTTCGATTTTATTCCGTAGTGAAGCTTTAATCGAATTTAATACTTTTGATTCAAGACCCAATTAAGCCCAATTTCCCATTTCTACAGTTTGCTTTTTATTAACTGCATTTAACTTGCCATAGCGTCCTATCAGTGCGGCATTTGGATATTCTCAAGGTCGTCCCCGTCCCCACCTTTAGAAGCAGAAGTTCTTCATCATAAGATAACAAAAAGACAGTGCAAATCGTTACTCAAATAATTTAAACAAATAAGTTAGCATTAGGTCTTCAAAGTGGTAACACTGCGCAGTCTCTTTTTGCTTATTTTCGACTCGTGCAAAAATGCAAATCTATGCATTTATTTTGGAATTAATTTGTTTACACCAACCACTATTAGGTCAGAAAAGTAAGATATTATAACAAAAATTAATGTTCCATCTTAGCAATGCAAGTTTTCAGAATTTAGAATGCAGCTATCGATTTTATAGCCCATGACTACCCCACTTCACCTTCGTCTTAACAAACAATTTACGCAAGTCCAGCCTCATAAGAAGGCATTTCAAGTTCTTTCCGACTTAAAAATCTTGTCAATTACCTAAGTTAGAATGCACTTCTGGCAATTTTGCTCATGCTTAAAGCCCCATGATAACGACTTGATGGACGTTTCACTGCTCTGCCATCAAGGCGGTTGAAAGGCTAGCAGACTAAAGTAACCTTCGGCAAAGATAGGACACAAAGGACTCCAAGTACACTCACGGATGCTATTGAAGGGATTCAACGAACATACCCCACGTAGTTGCCAAATCGTAACATTAGTCGTCACATCTACTTAAAGGTAGCGTGTACTGACAACAACATGACAGCATTCTAGGGCCGCTCTACGAGCTTAATCAAACTGCATTCGTCCTTACCGCCTTCTTGGCATACATGCTCCTGCAAAAAGTGGTTGAAAATACAACGTCTTTTCTCAAACACAACGCACCCTTTCAAACCCACCCATCCAACTGCCTACAAGTCACATATTCGCTGCCTTCAAAAGCCGTTCTCAAGGCTAAGTAGTAGCATTTCACCTTTCAACAAATCACGACGCAATCGACAGTGAAGAGGAGAAACAAATCGGGAATGTACTTTGAAATGCACTCATTACCTGTGCCAAGAAACTGCGATTTAACAAAATAAAAACACTTCAGCACCTGCTGAGGTAAGGTATGGCGCAACCGTCACCCGGTCATGCTAATGAGCCACGTCTACGCAGTTCTCTCAGCTCTTCCCCTCCCCCAAGATACCAAGAGACATCGTAATCGAGCAGAATGCATAGAAGTTTATTTACCATACCAGCCACACACTCCACGAACGTACAACGACGAGACAAATAAGTCGTCCCATCACCAAAATCCGTCATTCGACAAACCATCGACGCACTACATAGTCCATTTCGCCTTGTCCAGCACCGTCCTCCATGCTCCTCTCGGTAAGGCTACTGCGGCGTCAGTCGCCTCATACCCATGGTTTGAGCTAGTTCCCTATGGGATGGGACAATGTGCTAACCATTAGGCGTTTTCATGACCAGTTGAGGAAATGCTGACCTAAAAGCGAAAAGTCAAACTTTTGACAGAATAATTAAGCTTCGGCATAGCTTCCAGTCTAAAATCTACTGGCACATCGCAAGCATACAAATACAAGCCCAATTACTTGTCTCAGGCGGTGGAAATGCACTCACTACCGTCAACTGGCTGATGACCGCTAAACAACACACGTACATACGAGAATGCTGAAATCATGTGGCATAAGTCGCATAGGTGGGAATCGGCGGAGGCAAGTGGAGCATGAAGTTATTGACCACTTTCCGCACCTCTTACAAGTTAATCACACTTTGGCAATAAATAATTCCACTCACTGCAGCACTCACATGAACGCCACTGAAATCGTCTCTTTGGACAGGTTAACCATGCGTGGATACGCGTCGATAACTCGCATCCTAAGCCTCTAGCATTAGCCAAGCGATTATCAAAAGTGGTAACGAATCGTACAGAGTTCATGCTTACATTATTAAAGCCTCGTAGCATAACCACACTTCCAACTACCCAACATCTGCTACATATCGACTCCATCTCATACCGTAGTGCTGAAGGCGACTAAACCCAAACATCTTAAATTGAAAAAAGATAAAGAAAAGCTAATGAATGCAAAAAGGTAAAAATATCAACTCCAGCTTACACAACTCTCTTGCTTCGGTCTTGCGTGGCGCTTACACACCGCACTCAGTCGTTCATGAAACCACGAAGCAAAAGAACGCGTTGCTTACTTCCAGGATGAGTGGTTAGTCCACATTAAGCACACATGGATGTACATTTCGAAACAGGTATTAAACACGGTCCGCCGCCATTGTGAGCTCGTGACACTTAAAAGGGGAGAGAGGAAAGACCAGGAAGTGAATTCGAACGCACTGCAAAACCTAAGCATGCAAATGGAAGCAATAAATGATACCTCAAACAGGCTGCTAAGAGATGCAAACACTTCCAGATAAACAGTTCAAAGCCTTTAAGTAACAATTTCTCTGTATTAGGGTCTACCTCAAACACCATTCCATGTCAGGACTGAGCTTACCACTCAGTGATTACTTCGGGCATACATTACGCGTTTTGCAAAGATACTATTAACATAAAAGCAGGGTCACAAGGTCAGCATGCGATAGAATTGCAAAACGTCCCATACCCTCAATATCAGCTCCACCAAGACGAACATTGCAGCCATAAAAACAGCCCACATTTTACCATGCATAAAATGTAAAAGCACCTACGAGCAACTGGTAAAAACCTAGTGAAAACCGGTAAATTGCAATCCATTCCTACCTGAGAAATATCTGGAGCAGTAAAGAAGGCGATGCGACAGATGGTGCGCACGACTAATGGAGGCCTACAGATTTGCCTCGTCCTACAGTTAGCGATTTTCCTCCGCCCCTTTCGCTCATTATTTCCCCCCACCTTTCATTGTCATCGCAACCAAACATCTAATAGACGCATGATTCTGTCATGTACCGCATACCCCCTCCACTCTTACGACCACGTCGCATTATGCTGGGGCATAATTCTTATCAACTACACAGAGCTTCAACCAGGATACACATCTCACTGGCTCGCCACCTCCAACTCTTCCTGCCATTGGTTTCCGTATTCATCTTGCTGCATCGGACCGACAATCGCATCTGACCTTACTTGACCTCGTCTAACTGAAGCTATAGGGACAATCGCCTATCTTCAGATTAACCATCGCATTGAACAATTCCGCGCCTCTGCACATTCACTTAAACACTTACCCGCAATCTGGTGGATGGTAGATGGGTAGCCTCCGTGCACTTGTACAAATATGTATGTAGTGCCATTAACAAAAATGACAAGAAGCTTATAATTTATTATAGCATTATTATGCGGCCTATATTTTTAACTGCTAGTCATGTGGTTTTATAAGTAGAAGGTTATTTCTTCCTAGTTGTGCACATGTGTAGATAATCTCTTTGCGCACGTCAAACTATGATCAGGTGCGCCCACTCGTACTGCTAATAAATGAAAATGAGGCTGATAAAATAGCATTGGTGAATGGGACACCAAATGGATGTGTACAAAGGCTAAAAAGTAAGACAGTACTTTAGATGTCCTAATGGACAGAGCTTATTTTCTGCCTTCCCTGCTGTTCACTCGTCATAGTCTTCGTGACCTTGGTCCACACGAACTGAAGTGCTGAGATGATCACTGTTTGATCAAGGTAAGGGGGAAAGAGTCCTGGGTGCAGAGATACCAAGCGTCACAGTAAAATGTCACAAGACAACATTCAGAGTATCAAAAAAATCACCTGCTAGCTCAATTACCGGAGAATTAGTGGTGTTCTCAAGGTCCTTCTGGACAACGTCGTTTGTAACACCGTGCAAGATGGTCACTGCCACGGACGTAGTCCATTCCATCATAAACCAAGGTCACATACATACTCTATGGCTTCGGTGGCTTCGATGCGTCGTTGATGATAGGTGAATCGCTGAAGAGATTACAGCATATGTTATGTGGACGCTCCAGTGGCTCCGTTAGGGGCCGACTTCAACATCACATTGCACACAGCATTCACATTCGATTGTTGCACTAGCAAGGGACACAAAGAACATTGGTGATTTTGCTTCGTGTCAAAGTTGTTGAGGAAGCATGCCTACAAAAAATCAGCATAGCAATTAAATAAACAATAATAAATAGTGATTTCACGACAGAGGTGACAGTGTGCAAGCAGACCACTCCTCGTGTGAGGGACCAGACTGTCCTCCCCATGGTGGTAACTCATTGGTTTTCTTCGTTCATCAAATTTTAGTGGTTACTCGATCACTGCGCCTGTCCGCATCTGCCTTGTCCAACAGCAACAAATGCTATGGGTAAATATGAGAGCTCAAAACCTTCCATTTGGAATGAAAACTAACTGTAAAATCGGCATCAATACTGTTGCCCGTTTTGTTGCTAATAGCCACCACGAGTAAATCCTGAGTTCTTTGGTGTGGCAGCTGACCGAGTAAGCCAATTCTTGAAACCTGAATAATTTAAAAGAGCAATGTCTTACGCATTTCTCGAAACGCTCCAACGCGTCCACTAGCACATACTCCACCAAATCCCACTTTTAGCCACTTACTAACCCATCAGTAGCAGAACAACCAAGTAGACGCAAGGACTGAACCACTACAGGGCAAAACCAGCCTGATGAAAGAGGTCAAGATGAATGCGGAAATTCAAAGCATTTGTAAATGTAAGCATCGCCATAAGTGAATGCGTACGAGGAAAATCCAATCGAATGCCAGAACCCAATACAGACATAATCACAAATCCCAGGATCAAAACTGACGACCTCTACAACAAATGCATAAGCTCTCAACTACTCCTTCCTCTACCCACAAGACCCTGATAATCTGAAAATTTACCAGATTCCGACTAATCAGCGAACTAAAACTATCTAAACTGAGACATAGCAACTTAAGAGTTCTCGTCCGATCCACACAATCCCACCTCTCCTTCCGTCTCGACAAACGCAATACGATCCGAGTCCAAACTGACGGAGAGTTCACGCACCTTTACTCTAACGCTTGTCAACGGCGGGCTCATGCCGTCGACGCTGCAAGCGGACTGCGCTCCAACATTCCTATCGACTATCTGAGTGGCCGTGTCCGAGGCAAGCACGTGGTAAGAGGTGGAAGACAATGCAGAAAGGACTTGCTTCTCGATTTGCAGAATGCAGACATGGACAGAGCGACAGGTCCGTCCGCTTATTTCATAGACTCCGGTTTGACCTAGAGGCCCACGTTTTCACTCAAGTCCATGACGAAGTGATCAAAGTAGGAATGACCGCTTTTATACTGTGCGCCCCACAAGAACTTCACGCATAATGTTGAAGAATAAACTCATTAAAAATACAGTAAAAATAGTGCACTTTACCAGTACCAAGCACCTATTCATTCCATTCACTTTGAGGAGATTCGAGTGCTGCTGCGCCACCACTTCCGTTGCCATTCCGTGTGCATACGGGGAGGGAAGAGAAAGTGTTACATGCACCGACCTTTGAACCCTCTCCGCATACAACTTAGTTGCCCTGGCCTTTTCGCCCAAAGCAATCCCAAAGGAATGAGCATATTGCAAAAGTGCAGCCGACTCTCCATTGGCTGTTGCAGATAAGCTAGCGCTGCCGACAAATGGGACAAAGTCACTCACGGATTCTACCGAGTTTGCAGCAGCTGCTCATGCCCAGAACAGATCGACGCCTTCAAACCTCAAATATATTAATGGCTCTACACTTCAGCCACGTGCCTCACCAATGGAGACCCCGTGCCCATGAGCACTGTAACACTTAATCGAGAAAACCTTAACTTAAGGCATTCTCAAAACACGCGACTAATCCAGCAGTACTGTCAGAAGAGTTGATGCGACATCAAGCAGATAAAAACAAGTGGTTTAGTTGACTAATGAAGTCGCAATCAAGGCGTGGATACAAAAAAACAAAAACTGAACAAAACAAATGGAACAATGAATGAAAAATGATGGATGGCTATGTGGACACGGAATGAAGTGATTTGAAGTGTCTGAGCGTTTAGTATTATGACTGGATAAATAGGAGAGCGATAAAAGCTTACAAAGACAGGCCACAGAAGACAGCAGCCATCCTCACCTCGAATTTCGTGGCGATAGCCTGTACAGAATTAAAGCTTCGTTCCGCTTCTGCCAACTCCACTGTCTTGACTACCGAGACGGCTCAAATGGCTGCTGTTGAGGTAATGTTTGCGCTACGCAGTCTCCGGCCTTTCCGGCATCTAACTGTACGTAGCCTGCCATGTGCTGCGTTCGATGGCGCCAGCTCTCCACGCACCGCGAACCCCACCACTGCTACTTCGTGGTCCTCCACCGATGGATCTGTATCTCCACCTCCGCCTCAGTTATCGTTGATGTTGGTTGCTATGATGTAGAAAAGCCACCTTCTTGAGTCGTAAACATTAGAAATCGGATCTTCTCTAACCTCCCGAAAACCTCATTTATGCTCGTAATGTGCCAGCTGCTCGACGCCTCTATTAGCACTGCTACCGAATTCGTTTGCCCCCAAACGCCTCTAAGAATGTAGAAGGCTTGCACCAGTGAGTGGACCAATAACTAAATGGAAGGCTAGAGAAATGGAAATAAAAAATGGAGAAACGGAAAGAAAACCTTGTTGCAGCAGCTCGCGGCTTTGTTAGACTCAAGAAATTCCCACTATCAAAAAGCGTCTGGGTATACGAATCACACATCACCCTACAGAAAATAGGTGAACGGTTCACACAACATAACTTCACCCACCCCAACTTCAACAGGTTCACCACAGCCTAGATGCTTGGTTATTCTATCAATATAGAAGAACTTGTTTAAAAAATAAGTGCACTTGTTTACCAAGAAAGCTCCTACGCCTATTTCACTACCTTCACCCAACTGGTATACTTCCAACCAAGCATCATCTTGACAAAATTAAGGGTGCACATCTATCTAAACACAGGAACTGAGTAAGGCACAGATGTGTCCCTTGTTTACTCTTGCGAACCGAGGTGGTGCTCAACCAGCCAACCATGCTCCATCTTCGCAACTGTCGCTGAATTCTGAGACGTCGCCTTCCACTTGATGTGGAAAAAAAATAAGCCATCAATGTCCTGAAGGAAGGTCAATACCGCGACCCTAAGTGTTGTATTGAGTCGCTTCTGTTCTACTCAAAAAAATCCCACTATCAACAAAGCGTCTGGATAAACGAAGCATACATCATCCTACAGACAGGAGATGATTGGTTCATGCAACATGTTCATAAAAAATAAGTACATTTGTTTACCAAAACAAAACGTCTACGCCTGTTTTACTACCTTAGCCCCAACTGGTATGCTTGCAACCCGACAAGGAGCAAACAATACGGTATCAACATCGAGCCCATTTCAAAAAATCAGGACATCAAGTGTGCAACGTTGGTAGGGGAAGTAAACAACTATTGTAGCTGGTACTGGGCGACGATCATCAAAGCCTCAGCTGCACCCACGACGGAGAAAAGACACGAGGAAGGTATCGAGTACTTGACACCTCGAGCTCCACCATTAAAGTAGCCTTTTGACTGCTCGTCTCCAAGCACTTACTTGCTGCAATTAGAACGCGATTCTCCACCCCACGGAAGAAGCGTCGAGTAAATTGTATGCTATCAGAATGCGTGATGAAAGAGCGCAGACTCCTTCGGTCCTCTAACGACTGCATCCTGCAGAGGAGTCGTTCTCCCTGTCCTTTGCAACAGAGGAAAGGGAGTGGAAGCCTTCCACGGAGACGAAGAAACTGACCTCATGCAGAAATAATCCCAACTCTGTTTTGGTTTTGACCAACTGCTGTTGTCGGGATGAGATTTACCTAGGGTGAAATAAAATTCTTCCATAAAAAGCTTTAACAAAGCAACATTGAACGATTTTCACCATTATTTGGTTCCACACTCCGTGAAAAGACACATGAGTTGCATCAAAACCTGTTCAACGCCCTCGATGAAGTCGAACCTCTACATTCGTTCATCGAAGTCAGCGCGCGATTACTTGCCCATATTTTTCATTCAAGTCAGCAAAATTTATCTGAACTGCACCAAAGGAAAGAAAGCGTCATGAGGCGACGTCTTCTTACAGGTGAACCTTCACATTCAAGTGCTAATGCGTTAGAAACCATCTTCAAATTGCTGCATTATTTGCCATTTTATCCGGATATGAAGCATGGAAGAAAAGGGCCAAGGTTTGCTTAGCAACATTGCCTTGGAAGCGTCCAGTATAGTTCGACAGTTTTTTCGTGCGCCCAAATGTAACGCATAACGAACAAGTAAAATCCGAACCCTTGTCCTCTGCCTTAATTCAAAAAGGACATAAACCCACCAAGATTACCAAGTGCACCATGCTGCAGAAAAAAACGCCTGGACCGAAAAGAACATCGTCTATACTAGCACTTGATTAAATTATCTAAAAGAACTCGGCTATTACACCGCAGAAACTAAAAAGTTGTCAATGCAGTAAGTCTGAAGTGCCACAGCAACAATTCTACATCCCCTTAATACTAAAAAACTCACATACCCGTCTTCCGCAAAGCAAAGCCAAAGCCAAAAGCCCCAACGACAAGCAGACCCAACCCCACTTTTCATATAAACCGCCAAACATATTCAAAGGATTTTCTCCATGCACAGAACAAGGATGCGTCAAAAGTATTGATATCAGTCTTTTAATTTAAATTACTAACTGTAATACTTTGTTTGTTCGAACTACCGGTTTAGGTCACTTGGGTGGCCATCTTGTTCTAGCCGGTTGGTCGGCCTCCGGGCCGTGCCTATAGCCCCCAAGTCCTCTGTTCCCGGAATATGTATATTCTGCCCTAGTACTGCGCCTTCTTTTACCTTAAGGGGAGCCTCGGGACGCTACACTAACATTTAGGCAAAATTACAAAAGTAGATAAAACTGCAGATATATCAGCTTATTTTACCACAGTCGGTTTTATTTAACATTCACGTAAGAGGCTCAAAAATTTCCTTTCTGCATGTAATCCCTTAATCTTTTTGGTAAAACTTTGAAACGTTACATAAGAATAAGCTTTAGACACTAATGGGAAAAAATGTTTAGTTACACTTACAGCAGTGTTACCAAAATGCCTACAGGATTTAAGTTGTGCTAATGATTTGTTGAATTGTGGGTTGTTTTACAAGGAGTGTTATATCGGATGAGGTCTTATTTGCCGCTGAAATGTGAAAAATCTACCAAGCATTTGCATCACTTAATGCTAAAGTAGTTGCAGGTCCAGGTACAGAGCAAGTGATTTTGTTCTTTAATATCTTGTGTGATAAACGTGAAGTCGCTAGTGAACAACACTAGGTGTTGATTTTGCCCTCAAAATTCGCACATTGCACATGAAATTTGTCAGCAAAGTATTTTGTATTGACTTTGACAGTCTCTTATTGACGGTGGCTGATGGTGATGATGATGAGCGATCTTACTGACTAATACTCGCTCCCCCGTCGCCGCCGCCTTCAGTGCTGTTTATGAGGCGCTGTTCAACGACATTACACACTTATTAGGCCGCTAATAGCGTCGATCGTTGACTGACCCATGGGGTGCCACTGAGACCGCATTGAGCGCTTTCGAACTCGACGTCGTCGTTGACAGCCGTGGCGTTGCGATTTTTCGACCTATCGATCCTGTTGGAAGTTCCTCTGCTCAGTGTGGACTAATCATTCATCCTGAGAATAAGCAGCGCATCTTTGCGCTTGATGGGCTTATGGATACGCAAGAGCGAAGCAGGAGTGTTGTGTAAGTACTTATACTGGACAGGTTGAATAAGATGTTATTATCTTCTTACAATTATTAATTTTGCTTGTTCTTTTCTAATCTAGGATGTTCAGGTGTAGTCGACCTGATCACTGCGGTATAAGATAGAGTTGATATGTGGTAGATTTTGGGTAGTTGAAAGTGGGGTTATGAAACGAGGCTTTGATATGTAAGCATGGTTCTCTGTGCGATTCATTACCACTTCTGATAATCGCTCGCCTAATGTTTAAGGCTTAAGGCGCAAGTTATCGACGCATTTCCACGCGTGAGTAAATTGTTCAAAGAGGCGATTTCGATGACGCTTACATGTGAGTGTTACAGCTAGTTGGATGACTTATTGACCGAGTGTGATTAAGTTGTGAGAGAAACGGGAAATGTCCAACGATTTCATGCCCAATTATTTTCTCAGATTCCAACCTATGCAGCTTGTTATGTGAGAGTGAACGGTTTTAGGATGCTTGTTCGTGTGTGTGTTCTTTTACGCTCACCTGCCAGTTGATGGTATTGAGTGCATATCCGCTGCCTGAGACAAGTGGTTGAACTTGCCTTTGTATGCTTGTGATGTGACAGCGGGTCTCGGTTTGGACGCTGTATCAAATCTCAATTGTTCTGTCGTTATATTTGTTGTGGTGCTGCACCGTTGACACGAGTTTGGTTTTTTTGCTTTTAGGCCAGCATTTCCTCCACTGGTCATGGACGTGCGTGATGGACGGCACATTGTCCAGTCCCATACAGAATTAGCTTACACCGTGGGGGATGAGGGGACTGACGCCGCAGTAGCCTTACCGACAAGGCAAAGTGAACTATGTAAATCGTCGATGGTTTGCTGGATAACAGCTTTTTGTGATGCAGCCCCCTGGTGGCCTCGTGACTATACGTTCGTGGAGTGTGTTGCTCGTATGTTAAATGCACTTCTGTATATTCTGCCCGAGTATGATGTCTCTTGTCGTCTTCGGGAAGGGGGCAGCTGGGAGAACTGTAGTACGTATGTATGAAATGGCAATGGAGATGTTCTCTTGCGTAGACGCGGCTAATTTGCATGACCAGGTAACGGCTGCGGCATATTTTGCTTCGGTAGGTGCAAGAATGTTTTTATTTTGTTGGGTCGCAGTTTGTAGGCACAGGTGATGAGTGCATTTTAAAGTACAGTCTCGATTTGTTTCTCCATTCCACAATTGAGGGTGTCGTGATATTGTTGAAAGGGGAAATGCTACTACTCAGCCATGAGAACGGCTTTAAAAGGTGGGTAGTTGCGTGTGCCAGTTTGAAAAGCGAGTTGTGCTTGGGAAATGAGGAGATATTTGAAACCACTTTTTGCAGGAGTGTGTATACCAAGAAGGCGGTAGTGCTGAATGCAGCTTGAGTAAACCCGTAGTATCTTTTCCTCCTCGGGGCAGCTCTAGAATGCTGTCAAGCTACTATGTCAGTATGGGCTAACTTTAAGTGGATGCGACGGCTAGTATTACCATTGGACAACTACGTGGGGTGAGTTTGTTGCACCCCTTTAATGGCATTCGCTAGTGTACCTGAAGTTCTTTGTGTCTTCTCTTTGCCAAAGGTTGCACTTGCCTACTGGCCTTTCAATCGCCTTGTTGGCAGAGCGGTGAGACGTACATCTAGTTGTTAAGATTGAACTTTAAGCACAAGTGAGGTTACTTGACGATCATTTCGATTTAGGTAGATGATGGGGGATAAAGATCAAAAACAACTTGAAATGCCTTTCCATGAGGCCGGACTTGCGTAAAGTATTCGTCAAGACAAAAGCGAGGTGTGGTATGCACTAGCTAATAAAATTAAAAGCTGCATTCCATATCACACACTTGCTTTGTTGAAGTAGGCAGTGGATTTTTGACGAAATTTTGCTTTTGTAAGCTAATAATGGCTAGATTGGGTAAATTAATTCAAAATAAATGCATAGCTTTACATTGTGTTTGAGCTGGAAATACGTAAAAAGGGACTGCGTAGCGTTATTGTTACAAAGACCTAATGTTGATTTATTCGGTTAAATTATCTAAAAACCAGTCGGTACTGTCTTTTCGTTACCTCATGATGAGAAACTTCTGCTTCTAAAGTTGAGGAATGTGACGACCTTGAGAATATCCAAACGCCGCACCGATGGGACGCTATAGCGAGGCAAATGCAGTTAATAAAAAGCGAACTGTGCAGCAACAAAATGAGAGTTAACTGAGTCTTTAGCTAAAAGTCCTAAATTGGGGAAATAGCTTTGTCGCGGAATAAAACTGAAAATTAGTAGAGTAGAGGTGTTCCTTTAAATTGATAAATTTAATTTAAAAGCTCCGGTTTGATAATGCGACTATTAAGAAAAATCAAATGCTATTATTCTTTTTAAAAACAGCAAGAAAATGCTTGCTGCTGACCTGTTTTTAAAAGGAAAGGCGTGTCTACCAACTGGATACAAAAGAAGTGTTTGGAGAAAATGCTACATTACTTGTTGTCCTATCAGAGAGGGTTTGACTGTAGCGTCCCGAGACTCCCTTTGGAGTAAAAGAAGGCAAAGTACTGGGGGTAGAATACATGTATTCTGGAAACAGAGGACATGGGGGCTGTTGGCACGGCCCAAAGGCCGACCAACCGGCTCAGTACAATATGGCCACCCAAGTGACCTAAACCGGTAGTTCGAACAAACAATGTATTACACAGCCCCTCTCTTCGTCCGAGCGTCGTCCCCGACGCTCCCCTTGGTCAGCCTTCCGTGTCAGCCATCACAACATAATCAGTGCTGCGAGAATCACCCACGAGCTAACCGTCCAAGTCGTCCAGATTCGAACACATGTGTTCCTGTAGCACCATCAATTTTGCGTAGCACTCAGTGCAGCAAATGCGCGCTCCTTGGCCGTCCTCTCCCACGACAATGTGGTCCAATGGAAGATGGAGGTACGAATCCAAGTTTTCGAAATGGGTCGGGACACACACAACACATATTGCGATTCCAGGCTTAATTGATACCGTGGAAGAAACGCAAGGGCATCGTAGAAACCTGAGCAAACGTGGCGGTCGGGCGTCATAGGGACAAAATGCATGCGATCCAAGTGTGCAAAGCATAAAACGATGCTATCCAATGGCATCCTGCACATTCTACATCTGAGAACAGGAGAGAGAGCTTACGGAGGATGCTTGACCACAACGTCGCAGGTCTCTCTTGGCAGTTCCACTGGACTTGGAGTTCACGGCTAGTGTCGCTTCAGTTGTTAATAGCTTCCCTGTCGAACACGAGGGTGAGGGAGGTGCCGAAGCTGGACGTCGATCTCAACCCTTCTGTTACGAGATACCAAAGGTTCTCCCCTCCGTAGCACATGCACTTCATTCACAACGCCGACGTTTGCCAGAAGCGGCATGGAGCAGGATAAAATCCACCAAAGTCGGGTCCGCTTTCCGCTGCCACCAATGTAGCGTCCCGAGACTCCCTTTTGGGTAAAAGAAGGCAAAGTACTGGGGGTAGAATACATGTATTCTGGAGACAGAGGGCTTGGGGGCTGTTGGCACGGCCCAAAGGCCGACCAACCGGCTCAGTACAATATGGCCACCCAAGTGACCGAAACCGGTAGTTCGAACAAACAAAGCATTACATTGGCAAGCTTAGAAGAGGAAGGGTTGGAGTTAATGAGAAAGTACAATAGATTCATTTTCACATTTCACATTCCAAAGACATTGTTCCATTTCCACTTATTAAATTAAACTACAGTCGTAATGCTTTCTTTCTCTTTTGACTCACGTTTCCGTCATGACGATTCGGGTTGGCCAGTTTCCCTTTGCAGAGTGGGCTAGCCTCTGAGCCATGCCAGCAGCTCTAGTTCCCTTCTGCCTGCCTAACATGTGCGTGTTATGTCTTCTTCTACCTTCAGAGAAGTCTCGAAAGGAGCGCAACAATAATATGATCATAATACAACAAAATTTAAATGCAAGTGGAGCATCTTTGTCTTAGGCACACCATATGTGCTAGTCCAAATGCCTTTTCAGTGCATTTTGGCGTTCGCCACTCTCGGTCTTTTCAAATATTTTCTAAGAACATGACCAATGGTGCAACATGGTATATTTTCCTTTTCTGTACTTTACTTGCGGTGAAGATCATGCCTCAACAGTTAATTGGTTCACAACTTGGGTACGGTTGAACTGTTCTGGGCAAACCCAAGGTAAAGCTCAAGGAGATTTCCTACGCCTCAAAAAGGTTTCTGGAGCGCTGCTATGCTCCAACAATTTAAGTTTTGCGTTACTTCATCAGTTAAAATTAAAGATTTTTTGATGAGATGGGAAGACTTGCCACGAGGAGGCCCTTAAGTGCACTTTGAATTTTGGAGCACTGCTATCTCGGCAATTCCTCCCCCTTCCTGCTAATGAATACCATATATGGCTACGTTGGTGACTCTGTCGGTTCCCATGTGGACCTCGAAAATACGTTCTCAGTGTGAGTTGTAGGAATTCTGAATGCTGTCTATGAAAAAATGATTTCGGCTGATTTGCATCTAGCATTTTACTTGTTCTAAAAGAAAGAGTGTTAAAATCCACGGAAGTAGTCTGATGGAATTGAGCAATAAGGATTTTACTACAGGAAGAAACTTTAACTATCCTTAGCCTGTTTAGTAAAGCGATTGCCGGTCTGTACTAATGATAATCTGACAGATGGATCTTACTGCTAGCCACGGAATCAGCACCTCCTCCATCGCCCTACAAGACTGCTGACAAGTATGTTGGAGGAATGAATAATAAGTAAGAAGGTGGGGTTGAGCGTTATGCTTCTCTCCAGTCAATATTGACAATATGGCAGGACATGTGACTGAAAATGCATTTATTGATGTCCTCCTGAAGGGTACAGGTGAAAGACGATTCATTGTCACGAGTCGTCTGACCTCCTGTCTACTGATGTTAAAGTGAGTAGTACTGACATTGGCCAAGTAGTGCCGGTCCAAAAGTGCTGAAACAGTACTTCCTTCACCGATGACCTAAGTGCTACAACAACCACAGTCACCATCATCACATCGTCCAAAGGAGACAAAAAGGCCGGTTGATAGCAGGAAATAGGCCAGCCAAGTGCTTGACTGCTGGAAGACCACTATCATCACATTAAAATTTGGCATGCAATGGTGTTTCTACTACTCTTTACTTGCCTTCAAAGTGCATGAGTACTAGTTCAGAGGAGTGAAAAGTGTATTGAAGATGCAAATAAGAGAGCTAAAATCGAGCGGTTCAGTACGACAGGAGGAGGGGGATGGGAGGATTACCATAAGCGTCGAAGTTAATGTCTATTGCTCTTGACTTCCCCATTATGGCAATGAAGGTAAACAACGCACTAGCGCAGTCGCCAGCCCCACCTGCGTTCAACCTCGCATTGTGATCTGTGGGATGGTGACATGCAAATGAATTAATGTGCTGGTTGCCAAATCCATGCGGCTGCAGGAAAAAGTGGTCAGCAGTGGTGTTTACTACCCTCCTGCTGTGCTTTTGAATTAAGGTAAAATAGATTGTTTGCAACCGTTACCCTTGATTTGTTGTTCGGAAAGGCATGACAGTGCAAACTCGCTTGCGACGACTGGAACGAACCCTCGCCTGAAGGGTTAGCTACCTAGTTAGACAGCTTGTCAAAATGTCCTATTTTTTGTTTGCCTTGCCTTCATCATTCCTTTTCCTACGAAAGGTCCTCACTGACAACCTAACTGTTCAAGTAGCATGCAGTGGGGCGCGCGAACGTAACCTAGTTTAGGGTGGTGCAGGCCATTTCGGTTCTCATTAGGCTGATTCATGGCGTGTTTGCTGGTCAGCAAAAGTAGTAATGAAGTGGCCTTGGTGCTACAGAAGACTGTCTATTAGTGATTGCAAAGTTAGGGACCCTAATTTTTTCTAGCCCTCCTAGTGGCCAAAGAGAGTCGACTATTAGCACTAGAATGGATATACAAGGAAGTAATGCAAAGGATAATTCAGCTTTTCTAGATTTTCCTACATTTTTGAGTGCATTCCTATTGTATGTCGGTTTTCGTCAGAAGTGGTGCAAATTGCTTGCTTTAAGTCGCGCCGTGACCTTTGCTCCCCTCTCCATGCAAACTCTCTTCTCAACAGTCGACTTCCGCGGCTGAGGTATCTTCGCCTTTCGGAAATTGGTGGGGGCATATGAGCATGTTATTATCCGTAATTCTGGACTTGTTACAAAAATGACGAAGTTTTCCATCGAAAAAGCAACTGCATGAAGACGCTACTGGATTTCGTCAAGCACCACCCAATTACCCACGCACTTATTCAAGCAGCCATCGGTGGTGCGATTTTGCATGATGCTGCCCACATGAAGTTGTAAAGAACGGCTTGATTTGTGCAAAATCTCTATCAAATGATGCAGCAATGCAATAGAGTCTGTGACATGGGTAAAGTGATTGGCTTCTACCTGCGGGAACAACAAAGATTTCTGTGACCACCGATTCTGCTGTCCCCCCTGTATCTTGCGTGGGCTTTCGGATCTAAGAGTGCAACAAAGGGAGACCATGGGAAGATTGTAATAAAGACACAAAGAGAGGGGAAAAGAGGTCACACCTACATATTACGGCCAAGCGAAAAGAAAGCAAGATGGCATGGGATGAATTTGGGTACAGCGTAGGCCACTTAAAGCTGCAGTAACACTACCATTATTGCCAGTCATAATGCACTAAAATCACCTTGAAGACGTATATTAATGCATTGCTGCCTATCTAGTTACCATTTCAGCTGTGCATCAGTAGTTTGCGTGGTAGGACTGCTGCCGCTGTAAATTCACCATCACACATTGCATTGAGCTTAGCACACCATTCTCTTCGCCTCAAGCTCCTAGGCTGAAGTAAAATCATCTCAATGTCTCACGCCGGTTACAACTGCACCAAAACAGTTGGCTGTGGACTAGCTGCTACATCACAAATTCATGACATGAGTTTGCATGAACTAAGGCCAAGCACTCCCACAATGAGTTGAGATGGGAGCTAGATTTAGTTAATACACACGTTGGCACGAAATTGGCTTACACAACCGTGATTGTGCCAAAGTGCAGTACCCAGAGAAGATGGCAGGTTTTACGCTCTGTAGAGCTGGCCAAACGAGGTTAGTTAACTCAATGCGACCAAGTCCGATGAAGACGATAGTTGAGCCAGATGAAACATTCTCTTTCCAACCAAAGGTGTAAATCTGTGCTTCGATATGGTCGTCATCGCTATATTTTCATTAGGTTTGAGCAGGTCAGTCCAGCTAAAAGCCCTCGTATGGCAGGTCCACAAGACAGCAGAATACATGACAGCGTGCAGAGTCAAGAAGACGCCGGATTGAGAGGTTGATTGGCCGAAAAATACTTATGATTGGAAGCCATCTTGGAAAATATAATTGAGGCCTGGAAGAGATACCACGTCACCGTTGACCACAATGTAGGAGTTCATTAAGGCGGCAAATAGATAGGCGCTGAGATAAGATGTGTAGAGTTCAAAGGAGTCAGGTGACAGGACAGCGATGCTGCTGCCGTGTGCATAGACGTGTACATGACTTCTCCGTTGACACCCTTTCAGCTATTTCTCATACCGAGGATCAAAACGCAATGTAGAATGAGTATTTTGGGGCTTCTTTGACGCTTCCGTGGTTAGCAAAGAATCCCTCTTCTCACACTCCATACCCCATAGCACGATTGTATGAATTGGCAGAGATGTTAGAATATAAGCCGCTCTTTTCAACTTTTGTGTAGGTGGCATAATGGAGAAGGTAGCTCCATTGACACTGGTTGTTGAAGTGCACGAGTGAGAAGGGAGTAGAAGAAGAAGGCGTTTAAATAGTTCCGGTGGTGGCATCACGTCTGCATGTAATCCTTTCATGCATTACCACTAGAATGAAGAGATGACTTCAGTTAAGAATGATAAACGGGACAAAATCTGAGTAATTCTAAATCAACATGTTGCGTAGCTTTGTGTGCTTGTGTTATTTCAGCTTTTGCTGTCGCAATAGTCTCCCAAACCATCGACCCGGTCTAAATTTGTATTGCATAATACGACAAACGCACGATGACCGGAGATAAAAAAGCAGATAAAACAAAAGTTGAGCAATTGCAGACAAAACCAAAGATGTGTAGCAGCTATGTTTTCGCAGCAAAATCATTCTCAATTTATTGCGGTTATCCCCAAATTTAAAATGTTTCACAATTGAACAGGACTTCACTGGAACGGAGGTATTCTTTACATTTGATACCTAGCATTGAATCAATCTAGATCGGATTGGGAATTTTGGCGCATCATATCACTACCAGCATTTTTGCCGCACCAAACTCTTTGTACAGCTGTACAACAAAACATGATTTTTGTTTTACCCGAGATATGCGTTGTTTGACACCGTAGCAATTTAACATTCGGAGTCTTACTAAGATCAGTTGACGATCAAAGTGGGAAATGCATAGGCCGCTGGGCACTTAAACTAAACCCATCACTGTTTCAGTTATTTTCGCCTTTGGCATGCATTGACCAAACCACCAGTCAAACCCTAATGCCATTTAGTTATTTTCTGGCAAGGTGGAACGTAGTGAGCAGCTCTTTCGTCGTTCAATCTTTTTATCTTGCCTCTTATGCCTCCGCCTTCGAAGCTGTGGCTATCAAATAACTGATCTTCACTGATATACTAAGCATATTTTGCAGATATGAGCATTGTTGCAAGGCGTATAAAACAAATTCACGGCACAATTATAATTGCAATCTTAAAACAAATAGCTCTGGTTAATTTACGCATGGGGAAATGATAAGAAACGATAAAATGTGGTCCTTTCATACCTGAGTTGTATGCAAAGTTATGTCGAGTGCGGAATTATGTTTTCAAGTGTATCGCTAAAGAGCAAATGCTTTGCTAATTCTGCTCCTGTCAGACGCGATCCATTCTTGTGGAAATCATATTCTGCGAGTTCATTTTCATTAGTTGATCCTCAGTAATCAAGACGAAGCTCAGAAAAAAACTTATTTACTTGTGCCAAAATCATGGCACGTACTGGAGCAACGAATGCGGTTTACCAACGAGGCTGAAAGCAGTTACCGCTACTGACCTTGAAAATGGTTAGCAAAGTGCTCAACTAAAATACTTGCTTCGCCTTACAAAATATGCTAACCATTGTTGATTTATGTCTTAAAATTACAATTATAGTGTTTTTGTCTTTGTTCCCAAACGATACGCAGCCCATTTTATCGCATATACATGGCCAAGTGACCAAGTTTATAAGCATATTTTTGGATGGAAATCTATCATTAACCATCTGGATGTGTCCACATTTGGCAAGATGCTTATGCACTTGCATTAACTTCTGTTTTTGCCCCCAAATATGGTGCATCGATAAGGTCTCTTCTTAAATCTTCTCAAGCATCAACATTTCTTCAAGTCGAAAATGGATAGCCGTAGCTCCACGACAGGTGTAGCTTACACTATTCATCGTTCGCCAATACTATAGCGCATTCTAGACACTGCTTAGCAAGGCAATCTTAAGTACACCCCACTTAAATTTTTTTAAATATTGCTGCAACGTTTATTAATGAATTGCATTCTTGTACTTCCTGCTGGTACAAATTTTTTGTCAGGAGAAAGCATGCATTCATTCAATTTATGCGTAATAGGCAATTCCACAAGTTGGTTAGTGCCTTAACGACCGGCCATCTGATATCTTTCGCTCCACATGCACGTCGGTGTCATTCTAAAAGTGATTGCATTCAAAGTTGGTGAAAAATGTGTGCAATAAATGTAGCAGCCACAACACCACTACAGCTGGATATTGCTTTGCTCTTTCAACTAAGAAGCTGTCACCAAATAGGCGATTATTGTATTGATTTGTTGGGTTTGACCCATTCTGAAAGGCTACTTCAAGTCAGCTTTTGAAATCCGTCTTCGGAATTCACCGCCTAATTAGGTAAGCAAAAGCGGAAAAGGGGAGGTAGTTTGGAGACTGCGGCTGATATGCTACTCATAGGAGAGTCGCACAAACCATTACGTATAATCGCTTTCAACAACAAGGAATGAACCAGGTACTCAGCTCATTCGTTTGCATAATATACTCTAAAGTGCCTTACTGTTTCGGAGAGAGAGAGAAGTACGAATATTGCAGGGTTCCACTCAAGCATCACGCCTAGGTCCCGCTCATGTTAGAACACTGTCTTCTTGTGCCCACAAAACGCAACGCTGATCCTAATTACCATTCCTCTTTCTGTCTCTTTTGCTTAATTCCCTCCAGTTTGATCCCCACTTAAAGCAATAGCGGTAAATCTTGTTTTAGGAAGGACCAGGATTTTATGTAGGTCTTCCTTAAATCTAATAATCAACTGAATTAGGGTCGTGGTCTTCAGTTGCTTAAACTAAACACCTTATAGATAGCGTTACTACTTAACATCTGTGCCAGCATATGGACATCGTCGTTGCAGGTGAACCGCTTCCCCTCAAGAGTGATTACCCAATCCACAAGTAGCGAGTAATCTAAAGCGAAACCCAAGCATTCGCAATGTATAGGACGTCAAACAGCCATTACTACCTGCTATTTATGCGATCTTGGGATAAGAGTACCTATGGCTATGCAGTCAGTCTCCTCCTCCCACCGACAGCAGCTCAATGGTTCTTTTTCAACAATCAAAGGACCTTTGCCTCTGCCATGCGTACGTAATTGGAGCCAAACTCCTAATGGAGGAGCATTTTGTCAACGAAATTGTAAAGCGGTTTAAAAGACTTCCTACTGATAGCAGTTAATAGAATGAATTTTACTCGTGTCTGTCTGCTTCAGTTATTGTTCAGTCACTACAAACCTTATATTTTCGAAAAAAATACTGAAGCAGAATATGCGACCCATAACGCCATTAGCCTTCATTCGATGTGGTGGTTTACGCAGGCTAAACCCGAACATGGTGTGCCTTCGCTTTAAAAATGAACTGCCTTCATTCTACACGATGCTATCAGTGTAGTCCAGCTGAGTTGCATTAATTGACTTGGTGACAATCAGTTCACTCTCCTGTTTTTAGTACTGCTTGCAAAACGCCCATTGCTACTGAATTTCCTGTTCACTATTCAAAATTAAACGCAGATATCATTTCTATGCTCACCTTTAGAGCATCGTACAATTGGTACAGTCTTTATGCTCATAACCCTGTAGCACATTGTTGATGCAAAAATAAAAAATTTCACTTTTGGCACATAAATAGTAGCAAGTCATAGCAAATGACACATTTCAAGGGAGCTCTTTCAATGTTTAATCTAAATCAATATGATCTACACAGGCAAGTTTCTCAAAACAGAGTAAAATTATTTATAAGTCAGACGCTCCAATGTTACTTTTATCCACTTGTCAAATTTTACAAAAGAGAATAGACAATTCAAAGTAGACATGCGAAAATGCAATGTTAGCATAAATACACATGGATAATTGTACAATGCCGTCATTAAGCCAGTTTCTCCTACAAGACTCTTTTGGCACTTCTCATCTGCATTGACAAAGGAATGTTCTCTACCTACCACAACGACGTCATGAAGTTAAGAATCGACGCACTGTACCGTGCCAAACTTTGCAGACTTCCAACGAGTTCAGCACAGATTCACCAGCGAACAACGACCACCAAGATGCACTTTAGCATCCTTACTGGGTCAAGTGGGTGGCACAAGTACCCTCATAGACTGCAATAGAGAAAGAACTGGTGCACATCCTCAAGGGCTTCTTGGTCATCCCCATATTCCATAGCAGAACTCACAGAACCCAATAATCCAACCACTTCTCACCACATACACAAACAAATTCGACCCGACAGAAGATTTTTGTATCAGCAGAAGCAAAATGAATGGCAAAGTAGCAATCTTGCTCGTGATAACCTGACCAGCCTGATCGGCTAATTGGCACTTGGTCTAACAGTAGTGTGGACTACACATCGAAGTCACGTGCGAAGCTAAATCTTAACTAACTTGGCTTGCATTTATTCAAATCGCGCCAGCTGAAGTCCCTAAAGACACATACAGCTCGTCAGCAGAGAAGAGTGAGAGAGCCTAATCAAGGCTACAGCTGCTCTATCCACCACCAACACTGCAGGCACAATAGATTCCACTACAATGAAATGCACCATGCTTTGAATAATGCAATGTTTACCACACAGACAATAATGTGGACTTTGAAGGGAGAAAGTTAGCGATATCTCGCCTTAAATGGTGTTTATCAAGCGGTTAAGATGCATAGAACATCAAAATAGCTAAAATTGTAAAACTAATTCTTATCTGAACAAGGTATGGAGCAATAGTGTGGCTCATTTTACAATTTGTCTTTCCTCAGTTACCTTGCATAGCTTGTGCATTGTTGCTGCCAAAATGAAGAAGTTGGAGTACAGCCACAGGAGGCAAAAGTGATTAAATGTGGCGGAGTGAGTTGGTAGGCGGGTGTTGGTGGTTCAGTGAATTGCAGAGCTGGAAGCATGGGACATTTGCTATCCAATAAACGAACAATTGAAGGAGATCTCACTTCACCCGAGATGGAAGTGTTAATTTGGTTAACTAGTAAAACAAACTTAGAGAGGAATCTGAGATGAATGTCTTTTTGCTTATAAACTCACATGCACACACGAAAGCTCCTACTTGCTTTCATGCGCCATCAATTAGGGAGACGCTTCAAGGGACGAAAGTATAAAGGAGCAGTATTACACACACACACACCCCCTTGAGCAAACAGACAGATGCAGAGACATGTTGAAGAGTGCTAGGTAAAGTAACTCTCTAAAAGGAGAAAATTGGGGCGGACAGTGAGATAGGCAGGTAGGTAGGAGTTCCGCCAGCCACAAAGTGCAAAATAGAGGTAATGCGCTCACCTTCGCTCCCAAGTGAGTGAGTGGAGAGGAGTATGAACTGAAACTGAAACAAAGTAGTATAGGACAACCTGGAAGATGAGGATGGAAAAATAGTAGCAACCTAAGCAAACTTTACCGAAGCATGGCTTAATTTTGGTTGAAGTGTGGTTCCGTTAAATCCACTCTAGCCTGTGCTAGTCTGATCTAGGTTATGAGTCTCACATCATAGTCAGAAGTAAGGCTGGGGAAGAGATGAAGAAGACTTACTAAGAGGGCGCTGGTAGACCATGAGATAGAAGGAGGAGACAGGGGACACACAGGCTAACTGGAACTTCAGGATTGCCCCTACTTGTGCCTAGTGGTGCACATCACGCTTACGTCTACGACTGCAACTGCTCTGCGATCGGAGCCATCCTCCTTCAACATCATCATCCACTATTGACTGACTGATTAATAATTCATGTTGCTAATCCACTGCACGTTGCTGTTTACTAAGACTATTTAAAGCATGGAATCGCTGCGAAGTTGTCCACCGATTCTCTACTCCCCTTCCTTCTAACCGCAGTGCTGCCTTCTACGATGCCGCTTTGCAGAACGCGACTCGCTCATGCGCAACTGAATTCTACACTGACTCAACTACTTCATCACGCTGCCTAGGCACATTTTGCTAAAATCAGGCTTCCAACACATCGGTGAAAACTGCATTGTCACTTTTTAAATAGAGAATTTCAGTAATGGGAAAGAAGTAAATTTCCAATTACATCTTGCCCACTCTTCATTGGTTTGTTGCCGCTTCCACCGTGATGAACCATTCCAGCCAGCCTCTGCCCTTCCTGCCGTTTTCTCCTCTCAATTCATTTACCCCATGTAATACAGCTTCTGACCAGGTAATACGCCTAGCCCGAATGCACCAAAAATGGGGTTGAATGAGCTGCACACATAAACTAAGAGGGGCTAAATGAGGGTGATATCAGGGCTTTCACAAAGTCACTCCTAGGCACCATACGCAGAATGTTTAGCAAAATGGTCAAAGCTCAAGTGACAACTCCAGCATAGCGCATCAATTGACCGCCTAATTGACTACTTCCTTGCTTGCTCACTAGGTATGGACTTGAGGGTTCAAAAAGAC